>VXAC01000004.1:98889-154085 GCA_013399225.1 Rhipidura dahli
TTTTTTTCTCAGTTCTAGGGCCTAACAGTTAAGGAAGGTGAAAAAACGGTACAAATGTTTCCACATCTAACATTAAGAGATCTCCTAGAACAAACCAGGCTGTGCTGCACTCTGTGCTGCACTCTGCAAAAGCAGGAAGAAGAAACCCTCAGTATTAAATACACACACACCCAACATTTGTTTGTGAAAGGATAGGGAATAAGATTTCTATGAGACATCCTGTCCTGGCTTTCTTTTCAACGGCTTTAGCACCAGCAGCACCATTCTGGCATGAACTGAAACTTTCTCAGAGCTGGATGTACATGTTAAAGGAACACCAGGCTAAGGACTTTGACAGAAATAAAGGGTACTAAAACCTTATTGAACCAGCAAGTTTTTTACCTTCCTCTCTTTCCTTATGGCTTCAACTGTATTTCTAGGGTAGAGATGAGAAAACTCAAAGAGAGAGAACTTGAGTGCCTTGCCAGGCCTCGTTGGTAGGTTAGGCTCTTCTCTGACTATTTTTATACAGAAATGGCAGTGTTGGAAATCTGAGACCTTCTTTCAGAGATACAGGTTGATATGAAGGAATGTTTGATACAGCCTGCAGTTGTAGTTCTTTATGACTTAACCAAGAGCACCATAAATCAGTGGCAGTGCCAGAAGCAGAACTTCAATTCTACTGCTAAGGTGGCTTTTTATAATAATTAATTTTAAAAAACAAACAAAAAACCCACCTCCACCCCAAGATTAGATTTTATTTTTTATACCTCACTTATGCTACTTGACTCTCTTATGTGACTTTTGAATAATTTTCCCCAGTACTGGCCACTGGGTGTTGGGATGGAGTTTAGCTCCTTTTCCTTTGACCAGTTGTTGATCTGGGCATGTCTGTTTGAAATTACAGTGGAAAGCATTCCCCCCTTTCCCCATTCCCCTCCCATTTCTAAATTCATTGGAAAAACAATGTTAGTGAGATTGTGTACGTGTAAGATTGCCATGCAGTAATGATTTACCATGGTGTAATGATTTAGATGTAGGTAAGGCATGAAATACAAATACAATGCTCTAGAATCCAGGAGACACAGCTCAATAAATTGATCTATTTTAAATCCACTAATTTTGCCCTGTCTTTTTGCATGTAGGGATTTCTCAATCATGTGTAACAAGAAGAAATCAAATTATATTAAATGGGTCATTAAAACCAAGTCTACTAAGTTTTCTTAACTGCAGTCTCCTGCAAAGAGGGAAGCAGACCTGATCTCCAGCTTCTGCCCCACCAAGTCCATGAGGCGAGTCTGATTCACACCACCTGGGCAAACTGCTATTAATTTAACAAGTAGAAGACTGATATCCATTTAGAGAACCAAAAACTTCACCACTGCAAATGTTCTCTTCTGCTAACAGGGTTCTGTTCCAAAAAGACTTCTCTGACTTATCTTCAAAGTATCCTACTTAGACTGCATATTGTAGGATGCCTAATCACACACTTAGAAAGATATTACTTTGTTTGCTCTCTGTTATCCCATAGTTCTGATGAGTTTATATTGGTTTGTAGCCAAAAACAGTCTTCAGGTTTTTTGGATAAGTGCTCTTCTCAGCCTAGACTCAGTCAAAGCATCAATGTCCACTGGTTTAACTGGGAGCACAGTTTGATCCTTGGAAGATGCAGGTAGCTTTGGATTACTGTTACTTTTTAACAAATTTCCTTAACTTACATGCAGTGTGAAAGCTGCCAGGTTGTTGCTTGCCCTCTAATTTTGTTTTGTGTGGGGCAAAATATATAGAATGTAGTGAAATATTTCAGCTGTCTCTCCTCAGCTGTGCATCTCAACTGTAAGAGATACCTCAGCTTGTCAGGGTAGAATTTGCAATGGAAAATTACTATCAGTTCTGTAAGTTCCCTACTTCCCAGAAATCTGAAGAAATAACTAAATAAGGAGCTAAACAATGAATGACAAAAAAAAATGTTTTAATGATTTAATGATTAAAAACTATTTTAATGTTTTTACTTCCTGCTTTTATTTTCCTTTGCTGTAAAATTCATAGCACCTCTTGTTTGTTTTTCCAATCCACCTGTGCTCTTGCACTTATATCCAGTGGGTGTGATTTTGCCCATTTAAGAACACCCCACAGAAGGTGGATATAAGGGGACCTTATTAAATCATCTAGTTAGTCCCTCTGCCAGTGCAGGACTGTTTCTTCAACACCCTGGAATCCTCTGGCTGCAATTTGGGATGGTTCACCTGATGCTGCTCTCAAAACTGCTACTCAGTGATAATTCCACAGTTTGATATGTGTGTCATGAAGAAATGCAGTCACATACTTATTTCATCATTTAAACATAGATTTGTGCAAACAACTCACACCAGCTAATTTGGAAGGCGACTTAAATCTACCTCTCATTTCTCCCCATTATGATCAGTATAGATGGGAAAGCACAATGCTTTGATCAGTCCAGGAGGTAGAGAGGAAGCCTTCACTTCTTTCAGTTTAAATACATAACTGGCACCACTAAACTGCTGTCACTTAAGTAAGCTACATTTGGTTTAATTTTTCCATTTCTGGTAAGTTTTTTAAAATGTAATGGATGTTTGTGTTTTAATGAGGAAATTCTTGTTAGGAAAAAACCCACTAATTTGCTAGGGCTTTGTGCCATGGAATTACTGCCCTTGCTGGTGTGCCAATTGCTACAGGATGTCTAACAGATTTAATCAGAGTCATTTTGTAACATCTCCATTTTGGAGACAAGGGTCTTATGTAAACTTTACTGAGTTCAAATCCTACTCTGGGCCTGTTCTGTTCTTTGCTATTAATGCAAAGACCACTCTTTTAGTAATAGTCAACGAAATTAATCTCTTAGATAATTCCTTCAGTAGTTGTTTCCAAGGCATGTTTTTGTTAGAAATTCATGAAGTCGTTTTAAAAGAAGTTTTGAAAGACAGTAATAGTACTGTGGGCTGGAGATGTATGCTGTTACTGAGCACTGAATGAAGAAATCTCACCATTTCTGGAAACACAATACTTAGCAAAAGAGTTCTTATTGTATTGTGTTCGGCACTAAAACAATTCCACAATACCTACAATGTGTTAAAGCACCAATTTGTTTTCCTCTGCAAAACCTTGTGTGCACAAGATATTGGGGTTTTTTTCCTATTTGCAAATAAAAGACAGTAAAATTCTTGAAGTCGTGTGTTTGCTGAACTCTGCTAATTCTGTTTATTTAAGAAGTCCTGGGACCTGCAGACCTTGTGCCTACTTGTAAGCACAAGGACCAGCCAAAGCTTGATTTGTGGGTATTAGTAAAACTTGCTGGCATTGTAGCTGAAATTTTGGTTGAAGATAAAATTTTATTTTTGAGGTAGTTCTTTTGGAGCCCCAGAACCCTTCTGAGTCTATGTCTTTGAAGCAAATCTGGATGTGTTCTCAAGGAGAACTTGTGGAAGAAAGAAGAGTTTTTTACAAAGGATGCCCATTTGATAACCTTTGTTATCTGACAGTCTGTGTTGGCTAAATGTGATCTTATGAGCATGGCAGCTGGAAAACATACATGTCTCACAAATACCCAAAATGGTAAGGCTAATAACTGTGTATCCAGACTTCAGTAAATTTGGCAGAGACATTGGCATGCATTCTTTTCAAAAATATAATTCCCCTGTATTCATAAGAAGTTTTCTCTGCAGGAGAGTATGTTTGGTCCTAAGAATATCATGCTTTTGTAGTGTTTAGGGGCTTTTTAAGTTTTATTTGGTTTGTGGTTCCTCTAATTTTATTATTTGAAAATGAGGCTACTCTGACAACTAACTGATGCTACTTTCCTCACTATTAGGAAAGGACAGTCCTCCAACTAGTGATGTCCCTGATGATCCAGATGAACCTATGCCTATACCAGAGGACCTTTCAACTAGTACTGGAGGTCAGCAGAGTTCTAAGAATGACAGAATCTTGGGTAAGATGACAAATCCACTCTGATAAGAAATACTAGTAGATGATCTAGCAATAATGTTAAATTACTTTCTCACAAGCTGGTAAACAAAGAGGTCCTGTGCCTTTTAATCTTCTTCAAGTGCATTTTTGTGCAACCTGTTCTTTGGGAAAGGCATTTTCATGCACAGAGAAGTTATAAAGATCCTACTATTTGTCTTCTTTCTAAAGCATGACTGTTGCATGAAAGTCTCCCCAGGAAAGATAGGTTTCATTCTGTGTAGGAAATGGAATTAAATATGTGGTCAAAATTATACGAAGTCAGATTTGATAAAAACTCAGTAAATTCTCAGGTATTTTTATTATTATTTTTATTATTAATTTCAATGCTATATTTAATGTTATTGTGTTATCTGCTATACGAATTTCTCCAGAAGTGCATATTAGAACATACAGAGTATCCATATATTTCAGATTCCAATATCTGATCTCCATTTATCCTTGATTTTTACCTGGGAGAACTTTAGAAAACATTTGTCTTTTAGATAAAAATCCACAATTGAAGAAGACTGTTGGGTTAAAATTGTTGCCCAGAGAGGATTGTGCAAAATGCTGACTACTGCATGCACTGGCTCCCATGTAGTGCACTAAAAAGACTAAATATTACTTGAGCACCATGCCTGTTTACTAGTAGGAAAAAAAAAAAAAGGAAAAGAGGGAAAAAAGGTACACTGACTCCTAGAATGCTGTGGTCAATATGTTAAAATTATTTCCATAAAGGCATGACTATCAAAGTACAAGTATATACCCACAATGAAATGTATTACTCATTATTCTTACATTCTTACATAATTGTAAAAATGAGGGTCAGGGTGGATATTTTACAGAAAGATTGCAAGTGCCTTTACATATTTATTGTCTAAGGAAATCCAGTAAAGGATAATAGATGGAAAAGGAGGCACAGAAGGCAAAATAATCAATTCAATGTAATACAGCAGGATGGTGTCAGCCTTAAGAATAGAACCATAGAACCTACTCCCAAACTCCAGCATTACCTAGTAGTGGATGCAACATCTTATGCATTTTCATTTTATTTACCATTTGATCCCATCTTATCAAAAACGTGAGCAAAACTTTCAGCTCTTACATGCATATTGACATATTTTATGAACAAATTAATTTAACAAAAATGTTTTTTAACAATCTGATCATTTACTAAATGCTTTATGTTTCAGTCCAAAGGTCTTTGGACAAAATCTTTCATTAAATGCTTGTCTATCAACTCAGTAAAAAGAGTTATGTCTCCTTTCTCTCACAGTAACTAACCCTACAGGATATTTTAGTCCTGATTCAAGAATTAAATTTTTTAAGTTCTTTGTTCAAACCCAAACAAACAGGAGTTTTCATTGCATTGGATATTCTTTAATATACTCACAAATATCGTGCCGACCCAACAATGCTGAACTTTATATTTGCTGATGATGTAATGATTCTGTCAACAGTTCAGTCATATATCAATATATACACATATTCTAAATATGATAAATTCCATCTGTTATTCTCTTTACTCAGCAATAAATTAGATTTTCCATGTCCTGACTTTAACAACTTTTCTCCCAGCACATTCTCTACCCATAGCTCTTTTGTTTACAAGGGTTACATCTTGTAGTGAGACATTTACCGTAGTGAACAAAGACAATTCACAATAATCTGCCTTATGGATGACCTGTTGGTATGAATTCCAGTGCTTGCAATGTTTGTCTTTTCTGTAAAGCTGCATACACTTTTACCTCTTGTATTGCTCCTTTTTTCTAACTCTAAGATAAGTCTCTGAAAAAAGTATACAAAAAAAATTAATTCTCCTTTTTTACAAAGTGGATATGCACACATGCCCCAGGCATATCAGGAGCTATGTGATTGTTGTGCACATTCTAGGTCTTCTTCAAAAGAAAGTCTCTTAGGAATAAAATAATGCCTTAGGAGAGGTGTTTGGCCTATATGGTCCTAGAGGTGTTTTAGGGATTAAGGGGGCTGTCTTCCTGTGTAGGCAGAAGCACTGCAGTTCAGACAGGCTCAGTGTTTAGTACAACACCGTCAGCTCCAAGTCCCAAGATCTGTTCCTCACCTCTGCTTATCACCAAACTTAGGTTGACAAGAAGGATCTGAAAAGGTAGTGTGTAGAATGAAAGATAGACAGGAGAGCACTCTAAAAACCCACTGATGTTATCTATGTGCATCTGCAGGTGGGAGCCAGACTGTGGCCTGTGGTAACCGACAGGCCCTGCACGAGCAGATATGACCAGCCAACAATTTCTGTCTGTATCACTTTCCCAATGTCCCATCTGTTTCCTTCAACAAAAGGGAATTCCCTAGCATTTGGATTTATTTCAACATAGAATTTACAGTACATTCCATTTATCTGTAACACCCCGAGAGATCAGCTCTCTGCACAGAGTACACTAAGGAATTTGAGTAAGACATTTAACAAAGAGGGTCTCTGCATTCTGGAGGACTTTTTTGTTCACATAAGGCTATAGAGGTAACAATGGGAATTGCATGTTTGTTAAATGAAAAGAATAAGTAGTTACCTCATCCTACTGAAATTAGGTGAAAAATCTCTTATTAATTTTAATCAACCTGTGAGATAGAAATGTTCAAGTGACAGCTTGCTTACTTAGATTTGTAGTAACATTTCATGAAATCATTGTTAACCCTGGAGTCAAAAGTTTAATTACCTTTTTCATCAATTTAGCATTTTGAAGGTCAAAGATTACAGGAAATAAGCTATTTTTAGAAAAGAAAGGCTCTGCTCCTCCATGTGTCTTCAACAATCTCCTTCAGTGCTTCTTTCAAACCTGTGCTGAGATGTGAATGTGGGATTATAGAGCTGATAGAACCATTTGAAGTATTTCTCCTGCTCTGACAAGGAAGGTGTTGTAATTCTCTACTCACCAGATTTTATTGGGTGCCTTCAGTTTTTGAATTCTCATTTGAAATGCCTAGAAAGGGTGCAAATTTCATAAGGGAGGAACCCAGAGGATCATGAAATGTATGTCTTAACTTGGGTCCCAGGCATGGGGGATGCCCAAAACATGGGTTTCTTCTTACCAATGTGACAATGATCAACAGGTGTGAAAAGGTAATTTATGGAAGTCATCAACAGTTTCTAGTAATAGCCCCAAGTAGTACAGCAAAGCAGAAACATATTGAAAGGGATGTTCTACTCACCATCAAGGCTCTTCATTTCCTTGATGAGCTTACTATGATTTTAATGTTGCAACCCCCAGAATATCCTTATGTGTTGAGCAGCTTC
This sequence comes from Rhipidura dahli, assembly GCA_013399225.1. Taxonomy (NCBI): domain Eukaryota; kingdom Metazoa; phylum Chordata; class Aves; order Passeriformes; family Rhipiduridae; genus Rhipidura; species Rhipidura dahli. The sequence goes on from VXAC01000004.1 coordinate 106,106, forward strand.
CTTCTGTATGCCTAATTTCTGCTGCTCTGTCCACTAGATCTTCTTCCTTCCTTGTCCTATTCTCCACCCCAAATTAACTTCTCAGGCTGATCTGGCATCTATAACATTTTATTATTTTCTTCTTATTCTTTTCACCCATGTGCTCTACAGATAGTTTCTCTAGAAAACACAGGGAATATTTTCAGCAAAGCGTGTGATTTTCACAGCTCTTGAAGGCTCTAGAGACGCTGTTTTATCATCTTTCCTAAATATACTTTTGAAATCTTGATCTGAGTTATTTAGAAATACACATCCCACTGAAAGTCCATTCCATTAAGAATTAGTGCTTTGTAGCCGGTTTTGGACAGCCCTATTTCCCATGGTACCCTATTTAAAATATCATCTGATGATTCTCAGTCTCCACAAGTTTCAGGTTGAGTGTTGTGTGCACCTTTTGTGGATGATCAGTACTGAGCATCCTGTGTGTGGTAAACAGTTGCAATTTAGGGCTGTTTGTGCTCTGAGACTGTATCCTAATTCAAGCCATGTGTGGGCAGTTAACGACTCAGTGAGCTGTACATCAGATCCTACTTCATGGAGAAAGAGCCATTTTCTGCAGTGTTAGCATTTGCCTAGAAAGGTAGGCAGTGCCTTCCTTTATCCATACCCGCCCGTTCCATGGCTGGCCATTGCTGGGTAAAAAAAAGCCATCTCACCGTGTTAGTGGCCTCAGAAAGAGGCTGTGGGCTCGCCATTTCTGCAGAGACAGCTGTCTGATGCTGCAGATGACCATAAACTTCTAAGACAGAAGTCAAGTGTTACCACTGTAGTCACAGATTTCAGCCTGGACCTGGAATAAATAATGTATAGAGATCTTCTTATTTTTAAGAGGCAGGGAGAAGTCATCTCACAAAATTGAGTTGAAACTGTTGTACAATTGATGGAGAACACCCAAAGCAACCAGTCAGCATGATCTTAGATATCAGTAGAAGACAAACAAGATTCCTATGAAGCTATAAAGTCTGTTTGTTTAAAATAAATGAGTATGGGAAGAGACATTAATAGGAATACGGTTTTTTGACATTTTTCTCTGCTGGTGGGAAATACCAATCGATGATGTTACCTCCCTCCCACAACTCAGTTATTGAAGCAGAAGCCTGTGTAGCTGCAAGGCTTTGGTGTCTGGCATCACTGGGGCTCCAGCATTTCCTTCACACCCTGGGGTCTGCCCTCCCAGCCATGGGCATTCAGAGGTCATAAACTGCATGAGGAGCTACTTACTGATGCAGGTAACTGTCCCCTCTCTGAGCAGCTTTGAAACTTTATTTCCTTAAAAGGAGCTCAACCACCTAAGAGCATGGACACAAGCATTGCTGAGGGGCCACGAGGCAACCACAACCATTGCCATTACATAAATCTACTGCAACTCACACATAGCTGGGTGGAGACAGAGTAAAAGTGGGGAAAGGCAGACGGAGGGGAAAAGCGAGGGAAGACAAAAGGGGAAGTGCCCCACCCCAGCTTGCAAAATCGGTCCTGTGGTTCAGACAGGTCCAGCTCACTGCTGCCCTGGTATTTCTGCTGGGCAGGGAAAAGGGCTGAAGAAAAAGACTGCTGGAGCTAAACATCTTTGCACACTCCTCCTTGTGGGAGTTCAATGGTTGTGAAGGCAGTATTGTGTATTAATAATTAAGTGTGGCATATGTGCACCTGGACATTCAGAGAACCAAATTCTGAGACCTAAAGTAACCTGGAGGGCTGTGTAATATGTTTTACTTGCTCAGGTTTCAGATGGACATATCTGCTGCTCAAAGGTATGGAAGTGTGTAGAAACTGGTGAGCCTTTGTAAATAATTGGTAACAACTGCTGTTTCACCTGATGTAGCCCTCGTGTGAGCAGAGAGAAAATTTGTTTCAAGATGGTTTGGGAAGCTTTGAAAATTGTCTTTAACCCTCCACAGTGAAACAAGGCTTGAAAGTCCTTAGGAGGCTTCTGAAGGAATTGAAAAACTTGAAGCTGAAATATTTTAGGAACTTTTAAAATAGGGAAGTCAGGAATCTCCCCTCTTGTTTGGTCTGAAGCCCCTATTTCTAACCCCAAAGTAAAATGTCCCAGCATGGACTGGTGTTGATTGCTCTGAGAGCCCGCCAATATGACCTATAATTTTAAGGAGAATGCATGAGATTTTTTGTCAGGATTATTTTCATTTTGTCTGCAAAATTCTTATGGGGATTTGTATAGAGGAGGGGGTGGTTCAGCTGGAGAAGGCATGTGACAAATTTCATGAATGCCCTCAAATATGCCATACAGGATATGTGTTATATTGCAACCTTCAAAAGTTTGTTTTGCCCAAGCATAGTGTGCAACAGTGTGCTAGAGGTGCAGAAGATCCAGGTATTTGGGGCCATTGGGAGTTTCCTGTTGTGCCAAAGACAAGCTCTGATCTGTGTAGTCCTGATTTAGGGCTTGGAAAAATGTGCACGAAGGCAAGTGGAAAATAACCCTATTACTGAAGGTGAATTCCTCTAAAAAATATAAAATGCTTGCTTCAAGTAATGGAGGGTGAACACTTTCAGAAAAAACTTGCAAGATATTTGTGGAAGTAAGGGGGACCCAGCCTGGAAAACAGAGCTGCTGCCGTCCCAGCATAGGCTGTGCTGCATTATTAGCACATTTCTCCCAACCTCTCAACAGATCAGGCATGTAAAAATTTGCCCTCTGACACTACCATACCACAGGACAAAATCAAATCCTTGAGAACGGAACTGATCCTAAAAAAGAATTGCACTTTTAAAATTATTTCTATTTAGTTTTGAGAGGAAATTTTTTTACTCAGAAGTATGACAGAAATGTGATTTGCATTGCCACTGTGTGGCAACATGATGTTGCAGTAGGTGCTGAAACTAGGGGTATTTTTCTCTTATTTGTCCAGAGCTGTGTAGCTTGTGGAGCTGTAGCCTATTTCATGAGCACCTGCTGGATACAGCTGTGTTTTCAGAAGAGTACCTCAGCACAAAATTCAGGAAAAGACTGGGAACTGTGCAAGTTCTGTTTCTTCAGCGTTGGAGAGTGCCGAGCCTTGCTTGAATTGGAGAGATAGAGTGTGTTTAGCTGTGTGGCTTTAGGTAAAGAGATTGAGTCTGCTGATCTAAACTGTAGTGAGAGGAAGTTCTTTATCTGAGCAGAAGAGATGTACCTCAGAGATACGCCCCGTTCTAGCTCAGGAGTTAAATTTATCTAGCAGGATCTCAGCAGTGGCTGCAGCTCAACTCAGAAACACCAGGCTCTGGCTGGAAGATTGGCATATTTTAAGCTGAGGAGAACCTCTGTAACTGCAGCTTGCTAAACCTCAGGCCATTTTAAGGGAATGATTCTTCATCAAAAGGTTGGATTGGCCTCCCAACACCAGCCACTCCTCAGTTTTGTGTTAATTTTTGCTTGTTCTTTGTTGTAGGCTTGCTTTTTACCTTGAGCAAATTCTTCACCCTGAGTGCTCTTCAGGACTGCAGCCTTAGAGAAAACTGCTGGACTGAGGCACAGTGCAGGCACTACTTGTCTCTACAGAGGTGCTGTTTTGGAACCAGCTGCTCTTTTGGTTTTGTTCAGCCACTTGTCACATTTCTGTAATTTCAACTCCTGCTGTGGTGCCTCCCTGGGAGGAGATGGTTTCTGGCTGCAGAGGACTTGCAGCAATGCTCTCCCTTCAGGTGTGAACTTTTCAACTCTGTCCCACGGTAAAATGTGCAAACATAGTGTAGCTGAATCCCCACGTTTGAGATTTGCAAGGAAGGATTTGCAACGTGATCATGCCTCCACAGTTTTCCCCATTGTAGAATAAGCCCTTTATGATAAAAAGAGGGGATGGAAAGGAGCTGTAGTCCTAAAGCCAGGAGCAAACACCACTCATTGCAGCAGGACAGAGGTTTGTCCCCAAACCTTATCCTTTGAGCTCACTATGTGAGGTTTTTTGATGCCTCAGATGGTCTCTTAGGAAAAAGCTTTGCCGGGAGGGCAGTAGGTAGGTATGACATAGCCACGAGTGCAGGCTTACCCTCAGCATGTCACTTATGGTGCAGATGTGTGCACACAACAAGCTGTTATCTTGTGAATGTGGGTCAGCTAGTATCCCAGAATTCTGGCTTCCAGAGACAGCTTATGTCATGGCTCATCCTGCTGCCTCCCTGAACAAGCAAATGAGCAGAGCAGCAGCCCTAAAGCAGGCTAGACCTCAGCCTGCAATGAGAGACATCCTGCTACTCTCTCTCTCCCTCTCTTGCTTCCTTCCTCATCCATAAGTGGATTCTATGTTATAAAGGTGCACATGCAGGAACTTAACTCCTAGTAAATTAGCTCTGATGTGTGCTTCTTTCTTTGCTTTTTTTACACATTTTGAAGTTAGGAATAATTCCCAGGTCTTGTATTGCAGTTTAGGGTCATGTTTCTAGGAAACATTTAGGTGACTAAGTCACCTGCATAAAAAAGAGATCCCAAGAAGGTATCTAAAGTAGCCTTTCACCATTAGCCATAGTGACATCACAGGCACCAAGTAGGATTTTTGGAAGTGAGTAACTCGTACTCTATTGATGCAAATGAGATTTCAATCCTAACATGCCAAAATCCATACCTAAAAATTGGATTAAGAACCTGATTGAAAAAAATGGCAGAGGAAGCACAGAATTACTCTCAGTTTCCAACCAAAACAGGCCTGATTCAAAAGGAAAAGTTACGGCACACATTTTGCTCTTTGGTTTTCACATTCTATTTTCCTTGTTTCTCCTCCCCCAAAGATAGTCCAAAAATTATCTCTCTTGAGAAGTGTAATAAATGTAGCAAAAGTGGAGAAATCTGAAAGCATGAATTAATTTCCACTCTTCCAAGCCGCATATCAGAGTTTAAAGCGGGGAAAAAAAAAAAAAGAGGAAAAAAAAAAGAGGAAAAAAGAAAAAAAGAGAAGAAACTGAAGAGTAAGGAGAACTTTCACATGAACCATTTTTTTTTTTACCCTGGAAATGTTGCTTCTGAGGAAGTGGCTCTTACCAGAGTTTTCAGTAACTTCTAGATTATTTTATGGAACAATGTGAGAAACTCACTTATTTCCTGACACCTCCTTAAAAAAACCTAAATAAAAATAGAGATCTTTATAATGAATTCCTCCATATAACAGAGAGTATCTTCACATGATTTTGCCGCCCCTGCTGATTAGGTAACAACAGAAATGTTTAATGCAATGAAAAGGTGGGTTTAAACTAAAGCTGGCAACACTTTCAGCTTGTGTTGCAATTAATAGAAGAGGAAATATTCATTCTCCATATTTCATCATTTAAAAGCATCCTGTATTTGTAAGAAGCTGTGATCCGCCAACATCCCTGCTATGGATTTGAACTTCCCAAATCTTTGGTGGGTTTTGAGTTTGGGTTTTTTATTTTTTTTTTTTTTTTTGTCTAAACTAAGAGCTTGGTGTTCTGATTTTTAATAGTGGCTTAGGGTTTTTTTGGAGGGAGATCTGTCCCTTCTCATTCACAGTACTGTGCACCTCAGCATTATATGGACCGAGTTATGGAGTCTGTGATTTCCTGCTTTGAATTTGTGTTGCAATGCTTGGAAGTGGTGGCAGTGGTTGACATTGAAGTGGGATGGTTTCATTAGCACCAAAATGGGGACCACCAGCTGGGGAACACTGCTGTTTCTGCCCCCCTCATGCTGCATCTGCATTTCAGATATATCTTTCCAGTTCTTTCCATAGGAGAATTTATTTTTGGGGGAAAACAAACACATGTATCTACAGAATTCACTATGAAAAATATATTTGCCTTTTTGTGGGGTGGGACCCACTGCTTGGCTTCTGTGCCCAGGTTTGTGAAGGGGAAACACCTATGTGACTGAGGGAAGTGTCAAATTGTCCATGATCCATCCGTACCCTGAGGTCCAGCTGGCCGTTATTCACAATTCAGGCTGTGAAAGTCTCTGTCTTTCCAAAGCACAGCACTCCTCCTCGTTTTCCCAGACTGGAGCCATGAGCAAAGAGGTGAGAACATCCCTTCCACACTGATTTTGTACCTTCCTTTCAGAGTCAGGGTTCATCTTTTTTCCCTCCAGAATACAATGAATTTTGTAACTGGCAACTCCCAAGGCTGGACAGCGGAAGGGAGGTGGGGAAGCCCCATGGCCAGTGTGGTCACTGGAGCTTTGTCTGCTGCAGGTGTGGATCTACAGCAATTTATCTAGAAGTCAAATGGGAACTAGGCTTTTCTGGGGAGGGGTTGAGCTTCCTGCTCATTTGTCCACATAACAGCAAGTAGAAGTAAGAATGAGAAATGATAATTGTGCTAGCAAAAGGCTTCAGTGTCTTTGGAGCCCAACACATGAAACATATGAGGGAGGAATAATGGTAATGAGGCATTACCTCTGTTGTAGTATCACATTTGTTTGATCTTGCCACCACATTGCTAGTAGATCCTAGTAAAATTGGTATCCTATCATGAGCTTATTGTGGTGTTAAGTGGAATTCTTTTTCTTCTTGAAAAACAGACTAGAGAAGTCTGATGTTGTTTATTCTGTAATTATCCATTAATGAGTCTACATTTGCTATACAGTATAAGCATTAATAATAAGCTCTTTCCTGTGTTCAAAGAAAGAGACTGATTTATACAGTGCATGATACAACCCTTTGTGTTTAGAAGAGAATGCAAATATTTTTTTCATTTCTAAAACCTTCTATAATTCATTTGGTCTCTTTAACACTCCCTTTGAAATAACAATGTATTTTCCAGACATCAGGAGCCATTTATTCCACATTCTCACCTTTGCTTGTTTATATGTACACAAGATACACATATGTACCTACAAATATATGTTTTAGCAGACATAAAATTATATGCCTGCAAAACCAAGTTCCTCTATGTTTATGTCAATGTTAAAACAGTCTATATATGCAAAAGAACATTTATCTTGAAGGCTGAGTTTTTCCCTCTTCTTAAGACCAAGCAAACATACACTCTGCAACATAAACAAATGCCATAAAACTTTTTTTTTCAAACCTAAAAGAGGAAAAGGTTAGTTCCTGCTGGCTTGTCTGTATCCCTATAAGAAACCTAACCGTAAATTCCATTTGGGAAGTGAGCAGCAGCTGAGGAAGACCCACTTGTACCCACTGTGGCTTCTGTAGTCTGCATAAAGCTGCTGGGCCAAGGCAGCTGTGAAGGTCATGGTACTAGAAGGAGCACCAAGGAGGTCCTGAAGATAGACGGAGGTGTGGAAAGGAGGGAGAAACACACGTGCCCTCAAGTCTGCCTGCTAGCATTCTTTGCCTGAAGAGGGTCTCCTGCCTGCTGCTACTGGCTCAGCAGTGAGGGGTACATGGGTCCTGAGAATTCTCCCCCGATGTTGCTAAGTGCAATTCCTCCTTAGATTCAGGTGTTCTATTAATTCCTTGCAGTGTTACATAGATAAGGTCTGCAATGGAGAGACAGGGAAACATTCATTAGAAGTTTTTCTCCAGAAGATTCTTTTGCAATCCTATGCCAAATTTAGGATTACACAGTGAAGCTCTGGGGACATATGCTGCTTACAGCAGAGGGAGAGATGGGTGACATACTGAAATAATCTAATGGAAAGTGCAGATATAATATCTTGTATCTTGTTTGAGATACAGCTTTCCACTAAAAACTTATGTGTCTAACTCGATAACTTAGAGATGTTTCAGTAGCTAACTGAGCTTGTGAACACGAAAGCACAGTTAAAAGCACCACTGTAATAGAGGTTATGATGCACCCCTCTGCTCTCCTGTCCCAGAAAGCAACTTGTATTCAGAGAATTTCCTTATGCACATCTTGGGGAGCTTCAGGTGAGTTGAAAATATATCCCCTCACAAAGACCAGGGTAGTTGAGCACAATGCATTCCCCTGTCTTCCTTTGTGGGAACTCATGTTTTCTGTGCAAAGGTGGTTTTTTCACCCTTCTTTTTTGCCCTTGGTGAGGCAGAGCACAAATAGTTGCCTGCTTCCTGAGAACACAGTGATCCTCACATTCTGGGCTGCGGGTTGTGTTTTTCACATTCAGGCATAGGATGGGCAGCTCTAGCAAATAGCACATTTGCATCAGCAGCAGCTAGTTTCAGCAGACTTGCTGGGAAGGTTTGCTGCAGCATGCCACCATCCTGCACTACTGACAGGCACTGTCATTTGATAAAACAGATGACAATAGAAAATGAAACTTTTAACATTCTCTTCTTCAAACTCTTGAGAAGCACCCTGCAGGTGCCAGGTGATGTGATTCACATCAGCTTTCCTGAGACTCCATGATTCCTTTGAGGTGAAGGAGTTTGAAGCTGTGGATGAGCTGTGCTTCATTTGTCCTGGTGGCAAGGAGAGGTCTTAGAACCACTCTAATGCAAATGACAATCCTGATGACAAATAGTTTCTAAGAGTTCAAAGGCAAACAAGTAGAATATTGGGATTTGAGTGTCTTATGTGCTCAGAAATAATCAGCCATTATAATTTTGTCTTTTTGTGTTGGACAAGTAATTCGGAATTCAGACTTGACTTTTTCTCTTCTAAATGAACAAAGCATCAGTCATTAGTCCCACATTTTTGTCTCCGGTTGCTGACCAGTGTAGCAGGTAAAGGCTGATTTTCTGAAAACCAAGTCTGCATGCTTTCTGCAGCCTCTGACAGACCTGCCCGGCCATGACCTGGCTCAGCTTGCATAACCAAAGCCCAAACTGTATTTCTGGATGTAAGTGTTTGTAGGTGCTGAAGTTAGCAGGATTTCATTTCCTTTCTTGACCTCACTATACTCCACAGAGCAGCATAGCCATGGCAGATACCAAAGTTTTTCTTAGCTAATAAGAAGTAGCAATTTCTGTAGTGCTGTTTTGCATTTTAATGAGGAAGGTTGTTCATGCTTTCCATTTGCCTCACACTTAGTCCCACCACACTGTCTAGGTGTTCAGATGAAATTTAGGTGCATTATGAATCTTGGGTTGGGCACTGCTGATGCACTCTCTGGCTTGGTAGCAACAAGGAGCTGCAACTTGGTAGTTCATCAGAAAGGTTTCCTAACATGTTACAGCAGGATAGGACACACAACTGTGTGTTTCTATCCTGAGAATCCATCATATTTGGTGAAAATGCAATGCATTGACTTTTCCTTTGGAATATTTGAAAAGCACTTTACACATAAACTGGGCAGAGGCTTTGGAAAGGATTCTTCCAAGTAAAAAGCACTTACACTGGCTAGGGCACGCGACTAGGAGCAGAGAGGAAGTTTGACAGAAACTTTGCCTGCTAGACACTTTCAAATATTCCATAAATGCTGAGATGGCAGGAAATGCCAACAATGATAGCCTAAATAGATCATTAACCCTTACAGGAGACCAAGTTTTGATCACCCTTTGAATGCCTGGCACCAGTTTTCACAGCACAGATCTTGTTCTAGTTGCATATAATTGTGTGTCCTCTGTCCATTTTAGCCCTTGCTGTTGGTGTAAGACTGAGAAAGTGAGTGAATTAAACTTTGGGTTTTTCTACTGCCATTTCTTTCCAATTGTTTTGTTGGGACTTTTTTTTGTCTCTGGTTTTATGTTGTGGCACAGGGTTCCTGGAAAAGAACCGCTGTTACTCTAAACCCTGCACAAACACCAACAGAACACCTCAAAGAGTTTATAGTCTAATTAAGGCTATATATACACGATTGATTAAGCTTTACAAGTCCTAGTCAAGGTAAGTGTAAGGTAGAGCAGAATGAAATGTAATCAATTTTTCTGTGGAATATAAACCATATACAGTATCCCAGAGTCCAGAGAGCAAATTTGTTTTTCTAACAGATGCAGCAAAACAGTCTTGTGAGTTCTTCCAGGGTGCAGTGGGATTGGTTTAGTTCAAAGTACTCAACTTTGTTTTAAACCACATCTCTTTAGTTTGAAAAGTAAGATTGAAAAATATAAAGCAGGTAAAAGTAAATAAATTAAGGATTTGGTGATCGTACATGAGGGAACAAAATAAATATTGTCAACTAATTATTAGATCACTTGGGAAATCAATAAATAATTAGTTTCCTGACTTCTAATTAGTCTAGATCTTAGTACAGAGGAACAATCTACTGTACCACTTGGACTTTTGGAAAAAGGGGAGAGCTGATTCTGTGCCTGATTCGGAAAGGCAGAAATCCTGGCTTGTACCACTGCTAAGAGTGACATTCCAGCATGGTGCTGGTTTGACAGAAGTGAGTGAGGTTGGTCTTGGGAGGCTGGGAAGCTGAAGATGAAGTTGGGACATGTGCCCAAATTTCAGATATCAGATCCATAATCTTGTCCAGGCTTTTCTTTACATTGAGATGTTTCTGAAGATCTTTTGCATTTAAAAAAAAAATTTAAGCAATTTGGTTTTGGAGTGAGATTTCACACCTCATAACTGAATGTGTATGAGAAGCACTAAGCAGCTGAACTGGAGATGACAGAGTTTTCAGTTTTAGGTTATTTCCCACACCAGAGGTACAGGCTGAGCCCCTCTCTTCTCTCCTTTCTCAGACCACTGATTACTTTTGCCATGCTGGCTTCAGTGTGGAGGATAATTAAAAACTGCTTTGACTGTTAAACAGCTTATGCTTTTTCTCTTGAGGTAGTTGCCTTTGGGACTTTTACATCTCTCTTGGAACAGTGTGATAGCATGGGAAAAGGTCAGCTGAGGAAAAATAAAATTATTTTCTTCTGTATGAGTCTGAGGAAGAAAAAGTTTACTTGTTGACTTTGAACAAACCTGGATAAGGGAGAGCTGGCTGAGGGCTCCAAGTATTTTATGAGTGTAACCAAGATTTGTTAGACTGGATGATAATTCTACCTTTGTGTAATTCTCAGTGATGTAGGACACATCACAGATAATGGGTAGCATTTTCACAAATACCCAAATGATACAATATTTTGGAGCTACAACTTCTGCCTTCTCCATGGTCCCCAGTCTTCTTCTGTGGAACACATAAGGAGGGTGACCAGTGAATGGCCAGATTTTAGCTTTATATGTTAGGACACTTGAAAGGCATGTACCTGAATATAAGAATCACTCTAAGCAGCAAAGTGGCTTTTGAATAACCCATTAAAAAAAAAAAAAAAAAAAAACAAACAAAGAGCCTTATCCCTATTTAAAAAGAATTGAAAAGAATTGCAGATAGGGAAGTAAGGGCACATGATGGATTAAAACCCTTTCCCATGGCCACACAGGAAGTCTGTGGCTAAGCTAGGAATTAAACCTAGATTTCCTCAGTCTGCATCCAGTGCTTTGCCCCCCATTCAGGCTGTAAAATTTTGTTTGTTATCAAATTCTCTGTAGGATGAAGCAGTAGGACACTGAGTGTGAGAATGAGAATTATTGGAAGATAAGTACTATTAATAATTGGTGAGAAACTGTGAATAGTTCTGGATCAAGTATTACCCATTTCTATTGCAATTTAATGTTCTCTTTTTCCAAGTTTACATCAGCATAAAAATCCCCTTGGGGTATTGTTCCTTAACCAAACTACTTGTGCCTTTCCTTATGGCTAGGGTTGCAGTGGAGTCTAATGCTTAGCTATTTCCAACTGATCTGTTTTAACAGTAAGTAATATTATGACTGGATTGGCAGAAAAATGATTCTATTTCTGCCTCTTTTGCTTTACATTTCTCATCCAAAGTCAAATAGAAAAATTACATCCATTTCCTGTGGAGAACATCCATATCTAAGTTCTCTCTTGCCATGCTCCTTTGATTTAACAAAACATTCTTTCTTGAACAGCTGCAGGACTGAATTTTATCCTTGGAAATGCTGAACTACATCAAGAGGGGCTCCACTGAAGTGAAATCAGACCAGGACTAGTAAAGCCAGAAGAAGGCAGGGCATGCCCCACAAATCTGAAATAAGCAGAAGCCCATCTCTGTAGTAGGTAGGATATGACAAGTTAGGCAAGACTTTCACAGTGGTCACAGTTCCTCTCACATAAATGGACTGGGTGTTGCACAGCTTGGTCACTGCAGGCCCTGCAAGAATAATGCAGTCTGCCCTTGAAAACTAGAGGTACTGGTGCTGTACCTGTAAGGAACTGGGAGAGCAGTCAGAGCTGCAGGATGGGACATGTAGTGCAGATCTCCAACAGTGATTCCATCTCAGAGACTGTTGCCATTCATTGCAGGATTCTGCTAACTCCTTCCTATGCAGGTAGGAAGTCCCACGTGTCCCAGATTACAGTAACTTTAGCTGAAGAGGTAAACATTGTTCAAGTGGCCCACAGGACATTTTCTAATTTACAGATAAATGGTAGGGAGAAGAGCTGAACCTGATGATATTCTCTGTGAAAGAGTATTTCAAAGAAAGTGAAGTCTTACTAAAGCCCATTTCTTATCACCTCCTAACAGCCTCTTTTGTGGGGAATAGCCACAAATGGTTTTGACAGTTCTTCCAACAAGGTGGCTTTCAGGCAGTGATGAACAAATAAATACACCACAGTACACCTTTGTGTAACAATCCTGTCTTCATTTCCATGCAGGATTTCACAACTGTCTTCCTGAGAACTACAAAATTCAGTTAGCCACCAGATAAGACAAAAACTGGAGCTTGACTCAAAAAGGAAGCATAACTGTTAGCGTTATGATGTTTATAGAGGGTCATTTTTCATGTTTTTACTTTCTACTCAGCTCTTTATCAGAAAAATTTTTGCTGAAAAGTCCCCAAGAAATGGAAGAGCGTAAAAAGCTGGTATTCCCACTCTGTTCTTAAAGCAGTCCATGTTCTGTTTTGTATCTATTTTGCCTGGAAATGAAGAAGAGAAAATTCTTCATGTGAATTTCAAACACTCTCCGCTCCAGCCAAGTTTCATTTTGAACAAGTGGGACACATGATCTCAGTGGAAGGACTTCCTAAGTTGTCTGCTCCATCCGCTGCCAGCCAGGCAGGATTGCCCAGTTAGGCAATCCCTACTCTGCTTTAGCCAATTTCCTGCTGTACTCTTCCATCACAGTCCCCCACAGCTGCCTTCAGCAAAAAAGACCATTGCAGAATTGTGCCTTTGATAGGAAGATTAGGAATGGGCTGATGATTAGTTCAGGTTTAGAGGAGTCCAGCGGCATACAGAGCAGCACAGTTTGGTGCCTGTCTTAAAGTAGGTGGGGAAGGGAATAAATGTCAAGTGGGTGAAAGTCAGAGAAGAATAGTAATCTGGAAGATTACTGGAGAGGCAAAAAGGGCTAAATCTCTCAATTTTTTGTTGGTTTTATTTTTTTTTTTCTGCTAAGCCACTAAATACAATTCCTGGTTTATGCTTCCCTTTCTGTCACTTCTCCATAATTCTTGGCATTTCAGTTGGGCTGCTGTCTCTTGGCTGCTTCCTCTTTTCCTGCTTTCCTATATTTCATTATTTGCCCTTCTTCCTCTTAGAGTACTTTTATCACAGAGTGAGGAGGATGTGGAAATGTTACAATGTGACACACAAACTGCAGCGTCACAACTGCAGCTCTTTTGTTTCACCTCCAGGAATGCAAAGAAGCAGAGTGGAAAGGCTGGAGCGGGTAGCTGAGTGCAAGAAGGGAGAGATTTATGGATACAGAAGAGAAATGACAAAAAGTCAGAAAGTTTCCAGTTTGATAACTTGAGATAATGGCTTTCCACATAGTTAAAGATAATCCCAAACTGAACCATCACTGTATCCTTGAATGCAAAGGAGAGATGCAGGCAGTACCATTGTAGGGGCCTCCACAGTGCTGCTGCAACAGCAGAGACACAGCCATGATGTGTTTTTGAACTTTCCTGTAGACCTGTGAAAGCTGAGCAGAGATCTAAACCTGTGTTGTGCACAGTTCTTAAAAGTGTCCTTAAAAAACAATAAACAAACAAATAAATAATAGAACCTCAAAAGAAAAACTATTCTTAGGGCCCATGTCTGTATGTGAAGTAAACCTTTGAAAGATACCATGGTTGAAAATGAGATACTGTATCTCTCTTGAGATATCAGGCACCTGGAAACATTCACTCCTAAGGACTTTGCTCCAGCTGCTTCCTAGGGCTCCCATTAATTAGAGGTCCTCCTCTCCTCTCCTCTCCTCTCCTCTCCTCTCCTCTCCTTCTTTTTTCAATGTCTGTGGTCTCCCATAAACCTTCCAACTTGAGTGATTTAAAATTGCATCATAGCAACAGGTGTAGGAGTTGATCCAAACTTCTAGGCCATGACAGATGCTAGGGAGATAAACAACTGCGGGTAGGGAGAAAATGGGTAATACGTTCAGACTGCTCTTTGTGGAAGGAGTTAGAGGAAGAGAAGGTAAAGGTTTCATGTTAAGCCAAGGGGACAAGGGGGAAGCTGTAAAAACTTCTGAGCTATGGCTGCAGTTGGACTCAAGTTCCACAGCTTTCTTAAAGTGGGTCTGCTGTTTCTCCACTCACCCTAGTCCCCCACCACTGGAAGCTCAAGCCGTCTTAAAAATCTGAGTATCACTTAAAGTAAAAGAAATTTAAGCTCCCAGATAATCTTGATACTTCAAAATTGCTCTCCACTGCAACACTGTTGCTTTCAGTCCGGGGTGCTGCAGTGGACCAAGGATTTCATAGTCTCCATCTGCTGCAGATTGGAAAGCAATAGCTGAACCATCTCTGAGATTTGAAATCAGAATATGCCCATATATGTCCTTTTTGTTAACTACTGTGCTACTGATCAACTTACAGGTTATAACAAACAGAGTTTGTGAGGAGGTAACAAATGCCTGCCTGCACATGCATGCTAAACAGAGGATACTTCTGAGATGACTAGATGCCCAAGATTCAGATACGGAGCTTGAGACAGTGGTCTAATTTCTTAGTGGATCAGCATTTTCCAGGGTGATATCTTTTTTGATAATCTAGTTTCATTAGTATCTGAATTTGAGGTGCCCCAAAACATTAGTTGCTTTTGTAAAAATATTTTGTTGATAGACAAATGTTAAAGTAATTGGTAGGCATATTGAAATGAGTGGAAGAGTGTTTGAACACTAGATAGACCACACTGGATTATTCTGTTCTGTACCTCATCCAAAAATAAAGACTTTGGTAGGATAATTTCTGTGGTCTGAGTTATATAATTTTCTGATGCTCATAATAGTCGCTTTTGGGCTCCCTGTGACAATTTAGTCGAGTGATGCTATTGGAGACTATTCAGTTTAAAAACCATTATTTTGAAAGGCTTGTCCCTTGAAGTTCTGACAGCAATATGTTGGCTTGGATGCTTTGTTGATCTACCCAAGTTAAGAAAATGGTTGCACTTTGA
Source organism: Rhipidura dahli (assembly GCA_013399225.1). Lineage (NCBI taxonomy): Eukaryota > Metazoa > Chordata > Aves > Passeriformes > Rhipiduridae > Rhipidura > Rhipidura dahli. The sequence goes on from VXAC01000004.1 coordinate 121,341, forward strand.
TGCAAGATACCGAGCATGGTGATTGTGACCATCTGAAGAATGTGATCTTGACTGTGTTTCCAGTGAGTTTCAAACATCAGATTACTCATTCAACAGAGAGGTAAAATAAATTTAAAATACCTTTTATGCTCACCAGCCTTAGATATTGCTGATGAATTGTTCAGAGTTTGAGGAAGCTGCACCTGAGTGGATTGAATCTCTCTTCTGGAAGAATGGTGATACCTGCACCAGAAACTCAGCTGAACTTCAACTCTGTAGCATAGTTCCTTTCTGGTTTTGGAGACACACTTCTGGACAGGAATAGGGTCTCCTAAATTTGGTACTTTCAAATCACATCTGAGGTGTGATTGCAGGTCAGAGCTCGGAAGTCCAGGTAGGATGCTCTTCCTGCTGTAATATCTTTTATATAAAAAATTCTTTAGCCTTAACTTCTGACATATTTTTCTCCACATCTTTCTGAGAAATGGATCTTTTTTAAAATATTCTCTTCTTCTGCTTTTGCAGGAAGCTGGTAAAATCTAGGTTTTTCTCTTAACACTGTGCTTAAAGACCCAAGAAACCAGTATTCAACTTTGCAACTGCTGGATGCCTCACAGAAGAGGCATCCAATGTCAGGGATGTCTTGTCATAGCACTAATATTGCTAAGGATGGATTCTGTTCAGGAAAGGGAAGGTGTGCTCGTTTTTCCTGAGCTAAAAGCAAGAAAACAACAAGAGTGAAAAATGGTGAAGAAGTGAGGAAAGACAAGAAATCTCTTAACAATGTATACTAAATTGAGTTTGTAGACTTTCAGAATTATACAGATCTCTGAGTGCTCAAGAGTCTGCCAGCATCATTTGGGATTTCTTGCCATTTCATAACAGAGGACTGATTGCCAGAGGGGGAATACAGGTCCCTGTAGCAAAGCATTATCTATGATACACAGTGGGAAAGAATTGATTTTGTCCTGACATTCTTCTCCTCAGAAGCTGTCAGGTGGGTCCATATTCAGAGAATTTCTTTGAGATTTCTGTATGTCTCGGTTTGAGATAAGTTTAGGAGGAAATGTCCTGTAATGAACTTCTCCTTGTGACAAGGCAGATTTCAGCACTCCCTCCCTCACTGACACAAAAGTAATTTCTTGGATGAAAGTGAAAAAATTTTTTATTTAACAAGCAGAGTGCCAGCAGAAACAAATGAGTAATGTTAGATAATGAACCTCCTCACTGCAGAGAAAGCTGGTGGATCCAGAGTTCTTTTCTGCAGCAGTCTTGGCCCCTCCCGAGCTACGAGGCTGGGATGCAGTGTCCCTGCAGCTTCCCTGCTGGTCCACAGGGTTCAGTGATCTGGGTCTTGGATCAAAGCTAGGCCCAGCAGTTCCAGAAGAAGAAGAGGTTCTGGAGGATTTCAGTATGTAGGTATGCCAGTATGGGAAAATTTCTTGCCTCAGCTAACAGGCTGGCTAACAGCAGGAAGGTGCTCCCTTGGCTCTGCAGCAGTGAGAACAAGGCGGGGGGGGAGGGGGGTGGTGTGAGTCCTTGAATGCAAACTGCATTGAAGAATTCACCTGGCTTCTCTCACCCCTCTTCTGGACCCAGCTTAAAGCTATGGGATCCATTTCTGGGCATAAAGCAGACCACAGAAAAATACAGTATTATCATAAAATTACCCCAAAACACTGTAGAACAATTTTGGCCTCTTCCCTAGAAGATGTAGATTAGGATTTCCTTTTGCTGGAATGTTGAGCACACGTTAACCAAGCAAACAGCAGTTTAGATTGCAAAACTTTCTCATAACATTTCTACAACCCAAAAAGAAGAATCTTGACTTGCATCTGGAAAAATAACTGGGCACTCAGGGTTAAGAGACATAAAGCAGGCCTCATAACTCAGCATCACTTTCTTTTCACAGTCCTGAGAGAGAACATCTACTTTATCACTCATAAAGCGATGACTACATTTGATTTGCTTTAGTCTAAAATAAACTTTCAGTTTCCCTGGGGGTTTTTTCCCCTGTGTCAGATGAGGGGGACACAGAAGACTCTGCTCAGCAATTTGTTTTTAGAGTAGGCAAGATAATAAAATTTTCATAGTGTATTCCCTCCCAAGTGCTGAAACGGCTGGGTTCCTCTCTATTTCATCCTTTGACCTCTTCTCAAAAGAGGACATTGACAGCGCACAGCTTTGGCACGACACCCAAAGGCACCTCCCCAAACCTAAACACAGCTGCTTGGTCTAATTTTAGATCTACTGACCCTCTGACAGCTATGGGGAACTATGTACATTTGCGTAAAATGTTGCTCAAGACATCATCATGGCAGCTGAATGGTCCCTGGAAAAGTCCCTGTGTCTGTTCACTGATAGTGAAGGCACACACATGAGTTGTTAACATGCTTGGACTTTTTAATGTGGATGGACTTGCAAGCGCCTGACCCTGAGCCAGGGTAGCTCTGTGCTCCTCCAGGCACAAAAGTAAGGATGTCCAAGCAGATCACTGAACTGGCACATGAAAAGGGGAGGCTTTGCAAAGAAGAGCTAACTTTGCATTCAGGGCAAGGCAAATTTAGGTTCTCTGAAGCAATATATGAAATAGTCCATCTCCCTGCCTTTCCCTGAACCACAGAACCAAGGGCACTTCGTTGCTCCCAAGCGGTAGTTTTGTTCTTTGGGGCAGCGACTGTGGCCTTCAGCTGCTACCTGACCACCTGACACCTCTGTGCGTGTCCAGATTTCACAGGCTTTGCTCTAGCAAGCTGAAAATCCCCCCTTTAACTACAGTTCACATTATTTATATGTAACTGATCACCTCGTTTGTTTTTAATTGTGTTTCTGCTTTTTGCCTTAAAGGATGCCCACAGTAACCTCCAGGTAAAGGCAACTTCCAGCTGTGACAGCATGGCTTCATGGAAGAGCCTGGCTGTCTCTTCCATCTTTGAGGAGCTTCTAGTCTGCCTGTTGAATCTCAATATAGTCATTCCTCTTCTCCAAAACACTAGTCCTTGCAGGTGCATACTCCCTTCTTGTTCTGCCAGCTGCCACATGTGACTGCCTTCAGCTAGAATTTTGTTGCATTAGTTGAGGTCTAGTAACACCTGTGACTTTCACTAAAGCGTGCTTTGTGGAAGGATTAGAGAAGGGAAATGCCTTATAATGTTAGGATATCAGATATATGTCAGTCTCTGCTGTTCTTGGATAACTGTTGCTGTGTGGGGAAGAGTGTAAGCCATAATGATTGTGCCTGTAGACTTTTTGGAGAATGCAGGTCCAAAGATTCCAGTCTCAGCACATGAGCATGTGTATTCACAGTTACACCTGCGTGAGCTGAGAATGTGTTCATATATGGTAGTGGTTTTACCTCACTGTTGTGCATTGTTACTTGAGGTTACTTTGCTTCTTAAAAATTTCCTGCTAAATGCCCTTTTACCACTCCCTCATCCTTTGATGCCCATGTTTAAAAAATCTGGTGAAAGCTGAAGAGACAAAAAATTTGAGGATGAAATGTGCTGTTCTTACGATCATTTGTCAGCAAATCTTTCTCTCCAGTTTGAAAATGTTCCCAGATTACTTCTCAAAGGAGAGAAGTGTCAATAAAGTCTGTTACCAGCAAACCTGCAGCAGTTCCCTTAGCTTTTCCATCATACAGCCAGTAAGAGATGCAGAGAGTATCCAAGATAGGAAGCATGGGTTACACATGTGGAACTTGGGAAACAGGTTTAATATGGCATTTCCTGACAGTGCTCTTTCTCTTGCCTTTAAAACTTAGTTTTACTTGTAGTTCAGATGATGAACATCAAGCAGACAGGTAGTTAACTGTCCTTTGGAAAAACAACTTCAATCCAGTACAAAATGTACCAGGAAATGTCACAACAAAGACAAGAAATATGAACTAGACCAGCCCGTTGGTTTGGTTACAGATCATTTCCTACTGAAACACAAATTTAGAAAGGTATATAAAAGGCATGTAGCTTCAAGTGTGTATTTGAGGGCATTATTTGAATCTGTCTTTAACCCATGAAATTTTACTGGTCCTTTAGAAGATTCCAGTAGGTAAGTAACAGGGGGCTACTGGGAGAATGCACAATAGAGCAAAAGGCACTTTTTGTACCTGGAGAGGACATACTCTGTTGTTGGTTGTTTTGTTGACTTGGTTGATTCCGTACGGTTTGAATTCACTGCAGCCCCTAGAAAAACATGTTGGTGTGCTTTGCAATGCAGTGAAGCACAGTTCCCTGCTCCTTTCTGCTGAGGACAGGCTGTGCATGCTGACAGGTGCTGGCACATGGGGTGGGCACGGCCCCCAGACCGTGCAGGGAGAAGTAGCAGTCATGGGTGATGACATGGGTGGAGCTCCTCACACCAGTTGTCCCATGGGAGATAGCTTATCTGCGGACGCCTGTGTTTCTGGAATAATATCCATTTTATTGAAAGCCAAAATTAGAGTAGGGAAGAAATTGGCTGCCAAGGGCTGATTGGCACTCAGAGTCAAAGGAAGCAGCATGGACCCTGCAGGGAGGATCTCCTTATCCGTCAGCACCAGCCTCTCTACCTGCAGGTGTGTCCCAGAAGTTCTTGCTACTACTCTTCCTTCTGTTATTTTTGTTTCCCTTTAAAAATACTCTCTAACTTTCAGCATTTTACACACAGAGACACCAAAAACACTTGATTAACTGGGAAATGCAGTGCTATATGTAGAAAGGAGGAAACAAAAAAGTAATTTTTAAGAGCACTTGGATGCATCTGCTTTTTCTGTAGCTAAATAACCAGTTAGTTTGATCAGTCCCGTCTGTGTTCTGTTGTGTCATCTAAATTATACTGAAGGGCTCAAGGCATTGCATAACTAATTATGGTTCCTCTGCCCAGACCTTTTGTTGTCATTTTTCACACCCACACAATTCTTCTTGTCACTTCAGCTCATAAGGGAAAGATACTATTAATGGAAACATAATTTAACTTAAAGAATTGGTCTTTGTTGTTTGTTGTCAAGACTGGCTGGTGAATAATGACTCCTTAAATATTCTGTGGACAAACAATTTTCATTTCTGGGGATGGCATTCTCCACCTGCATTGTTCTTATGGGATGAGAACAGAGCTGATGTCACAGTAAATGACCATGACGTAAAAAGGAAAAGGGGGAAGGATTTCAGTTCATAGCCAAGTGCTAAAATTTTGGTATGCTGTAACAAAACAGAGTAGCTGTTATGTCTTGTATCAGAAATAACAGGTGGGATTGCTGACAATATTCTGTTTTCTGAGTACATATGTAAATAAGAGATTCTGTCTGAATTTGTTGACACGTGTTGGCATGCTATTTTGGTCTGATAAGTGGGTTTTTTAAATCTCATTCTGCCTTTTTAGAAACATTTTCTATCATTTGTTAGAAAGGATGGTGTTAAAGCTTTTTTTCTCACTGTTACAGTGATAATGAACTGTTAAAAACAGTCAGGTATGATTGTTGGTTGAATAGTTATGGTGTTTCATGAGAACTCTTGTATTTTAGAGCTACCCTTTAAACACCAATTATTATCAACAAAATACTTCTGATTTGTCTTGGAATAACAAGAGAGCCATGAAAACAAAAAATTACATGCACCCAAACTATTTGCAACAACTCGAAGAGAGATCTTTCTCTGCTCTTGGCTATAAAGTACAAGCAAGACATTGCATGAACAAAAAATCAAATTATTGGGATTACTTTCAAAGAAAGTCTGAAGGATAAGTTCTTAAAGGCAGGTATATGCCACAAGGTACAGTTTAGTACTTACTGGGATAAAAGGTAAAATCCCAATACAAATCAGAGGGAGTAAGGGAACTCTACTGCTTAAATGCCTCAGAAGCTTCAGTGTGATTTGTCTTTCTCTGTTACTCTCTAAATACCTTTGATCACCACGTCTTATGTTTTTTGCTTCTTTAAAAATCCCACTGGAGAAGAATATGATGTGGGAGGTGAATGCCCCCTTCCAAATGGAATTATGGCCCAGGTACTTAGACCTATGCCATTGCCAAAGTCTCACAAAACTGGAAGGATTTTGCAGCTGGGAGGGAGTCCCATAGTTAAAAGAGCAGGTAAATTGGCAATGGATCAAAAACAAATTACTAATTGTTCACATGCATCTTTTTTCCAGCTGCCTATTTCTCTGTCCTTCGAAAGCCACCCTCTACGTCCAGTTTCCCAGGAGGTCTGTTTTGTTTCTCCTTTCTGCTCACTATCAACTCTTTCACTCATTGCAAAATGCCTCCCTTCCATCTCCATGTTGCTCAGCTCTTTCCAGAGAAATGTGACACTGTCTCCTCTCATACCATCCTGCTTTCCCGACTGCCCTGGCCCAAGTCTGATGTGGAGTCAGCAATGCTGCTCTTCAGTGATAAATTATATCATCAACCCTCTCCCTTTTGACATATCAATTTATTTTTTTTCTGAGACTTGCCTAAATCACCTTTAGCCATAGACTACTGAACAGATGCTTTAACAATAATTTCAAATGCTCTTCAGAAAACCCCAAGTGAAATTCCTAGTAAACATCAGAGAGCACAAGGGACCCAGCCAGTGCTCTGCTTTTGGGTAATTTTTCCACTCTCTGGATAGGTAAAAAAGGAATGGGAGAAAGCTGTTAGTTCAGTGACACCAAAGCACTCTGCACCCCTTCCACAGAAGAGAGGGGTTTGTATTAAACTCCCCTGGATTGTCATAATGTTTACAAAGAGAATAAAATCCAGAGCCTTTTAAGGTCTCCTCCAACCAAATTGAGGTAAATTATTAATGAGCAAATTTTTAATGTTGTTAGAAGAGCCAATGAGAAATTATTACCATGGCTTATTGTAGAGCTAATTAATGTCTCCACATGTGTATACATAGACATGGATGTGCACAGAAATTATTTCTACAAAGACAGTATCAGGTAACTGTTTCAGAAAACTATACAAATGCTGAGTATATTCTTAATCAGCACATATGAAAAATGTGGTTTACAGGTATTTTTCACACTTTTGTTGCTCCATAAGTGATTTCTCCACTATAACAAGGGAGGGACAGGAATCACTCTCACAAAAAAACCAGAAAACATTGATGTTTTTTATTTCCAGTATAAGTCATCAGGGAAAAAAAAAAAAAAAAAGGAGAATATACCCTTCTTTCCCTATTATTCAGATTTAATAAAAGTCCTTAGAATTTCTACTGGATTTCTCTTTCCTGTTGTGTCTCCTGCATCAGTGGGGCTCTTTTCACTAGTTCTCATATAGCAGACAGATTTGCAAGAGCTACTAAGTTTGAACAGGGAGAGATTTGGTTTGTTAACTAGACCTATAAAATTTCTGTGATGACCCAGGGTGAGTCAGATGTCCTCACCATCCATCAGCTCCCAGTGGCAAAGTGAACTCTGCACCTGAACTGAGCCCCTGCCACGAGTTGCACTGCTGAATGGAGGCGCATCCTGGTTACTCAGCCTGGTCTGCATCGGGGCACTTATAGAACAGTACAGCTGCAGAGGTCTAGGGCATTGCTGTGGAGAGCTTTAATGAAGATTGACTGGACCAATATCCCTGTCATTGCTTACACCAAACAATGAACTCCAGCATTGCCTGTATCAGCGTGCCAAAGGCATGGTAATTTGTATGTGGCTACTCATGGTATGCAGGGTATAGTATATTTGTACAACTGGGTTTTTGTAAATACATTGTGAGGACAAGTCTTAGAACTGCAAACAAAAAATATTCCAATTTACACAATAATAAATATATACATGTAAAACTGAACTCCCTCTTCTTCCATTGCATAAGACCAGCGGGCGTGAGAAGAAAACAATGCAATTTCACTTTTTATAACTGCAGAGATTAGAAACAAGGATGTGTAAGGAAGAGATCTCTGTCACAGAAAGAGGGCATATTGGCAAAAAATAAATTCTGAGGAAGCTGCACTGTAGGGTCCTGCATTGACCCTTTTGAGACACATTAACAAAAGTTCCTCTTGACTTCAGCAGGAATTAATGTGCAAGCAAGGGAAATACCCAAGAGCACATTATGCTTCTAGAAAACACGATAAAACTTGTTGGCTGCTTTGGAAGAAAAGGGCATTTTCACAAATGGGAATCGTTCTAGACAGGTCAGAATTCCCCTGACAGATGTCTTTCTGCTGTTCCTCCTTCATCCTAAACTGCTTATGTTGCTTCTGTGATGATAGTTTTGTCTTTCTCCTAGGTATTTATCTTATAGCAATAGTGCCATCTTCTTTTACATTTACTGCTAGCAGTACCACAAACCAGCATCCTGTTTGCCTTCTTTATTGCAGCTGCATACGGGGCGGAAGGCTTTAGGGACTTTCATGCAATAATTCCCAAATCTTTTTCCAGTAAGTATACTGAAACTCAGTTCACTACAGAGCATTTCCATCTAGTTCCTACTTTTATGATTTTTGTTTGTGTCATTTCACTTCTGAGTAATATATGTTTGTCTGCAGGCACTTAAGTAGTCTGATCTTTTTGCTTTGTTCACATGTATCTTGTTTTAACTCAACAGAAAATCTGGTTCAAAAGCCACCTTTTCCAAATCCCTGGCCAGCAAGGAGCCTATAATTGTTTAGTATAAATACATATTTATTTTTCTTATAACCGAAAAGAAAAAAAAAATACATGCAAATTGTGGAAGATCTTGTCATATGCTCAAGCCATATATTTCCATTGCTTCCATTTGCCATGGTAAAAATAGCAGTATGGAGTTGTAGTCCACTAAATTTGCAGACTCACTTCTGTTTAACCGGTCATACCATCTTTTTACATCATTATTTGGTCATTGATTTTTTTACTGTATCACTAAATTATTCCCCTTTTTAGAATATACACTTTAAAGGAAAACTGCTATTTATGACATGCACTTATTGTAGTTTGCATATGATTTCTATTAAAAATGCAATACTTGAAAAATCATTAAAATACCTAGGCTGGTAAACTTCTTAAAAGGTGTCCAGTCAACAAGTATTCATAAATGTGAACTCCTTTAGGCCTCTGTTTCCCAGTAGGATTTTGAGTCAGATACTCTAGTTAGTTACATCCATGCAGTCCTTCTGGGACTCCTGTGAGGCTGCAGGATGTATCGGAGAAGAGCTTGTCATTCCTCTCCATTTCAAAGGAGTACCAAGGTCCTTCAGTCTGTTGAGGTAATTATTGCCCATAGCTTATTGTTATCACACTGCTACACTATCTTTTTTAAATGAGGTTACCAAGAAACTGTTTTTCCACAGAAGGAAAAGACCTGGACTTTATTGGATGAAACAGATCCCTCGTATTCTTAGCTACCCATTAAAGTAAAATCTTTTTTTTTTTGGGGGGGTGGGGTGGGATGCAGATAGAGGGGGTTTTGCTGTATGAAAAGTAAGATTTTGGGCAATGAAATGCTCTTTTTTCAGCCTAATGAAGAAGTATTTTTTTACCAAAATCACCAGATTAGAAAATAGGGTAATAACAGCAATAATTTTTTTTCTTCATAAAACATCATACAATCCTGTGGAGAGGAGTGAACGCTGGCATGAACTGGTCCAAATCTTGGCTTTTTTCCTTAATCTTAAACTTTGCTGTGTTCATACCAGATCAAATTTACTAGCCTCTATGTTATCACATGTTGTGCGGCTATGGCAAATTTACACCTAAATTCTTCTTCCGTCTATAAGCAGTTATCACCTGTGGGATTACAACAAAAAGGATTTATCCAATACAGTCATAACACTTTTCCCACCCACCTTTTTTATTTGACTGGTTTTTAATCATAGCTCCTGACTCTAGGAATCTTCTATTATTCATCAATTCTAATCCTGCTGTCCTAGATATACAACTATCACTCCTATAATTTCCTTAAATTTTTCCTCCCATCCTTCCCAACTCTGCTTTCTTTATCACTGTTTGTACTTTTTGCTTTCCCACTGTTGTTACTTACCCCACAGAACTGCAAACCAAAACTTTGGATTCAGTACAACCCTTGGAATCTTCCTGCCAAATGGAGAATATTGCATTTTCTGTCCATTTTTATCCATTGAGTTACTTACTTTCACAATTGTTTTGGACAAATCCCTACGAAGTGGATTCATTTTAAGTTACATTCCAATTAGTCTGATTGTCAAAATCAAAGCTATAAATGCAAAAATCTCAAAGCAACCTGGAAACAGACTTGTAATATTGTTTGGGTTCCCAGCTCCCTGGATGCCTTGTATTTGTTTTACTGATATTCACTGTCCACTGCTCGATGTGTTACAAACTCATCTCATTGCCCATGGAATTGTAGTCAAGTTCATAGCATTTGTTATTTAGTGATATTGTACCTGCTGTTTAGAGGTTAACTCCTTTCATGTGATTGTTTCTTTGCCACATTATTTGTTCTGTAACCAAACTGAGTGGCATCCTGTACTGTTTTTTTTTCAGCCGGTAATATTAAAATAGAGACTCAGAGTGATGAAGAGAATGGGCGTGCCTGTGAAATGAATGGGGAAGAATGTGCAGAGGATTTACGAATGCTTGATGCCACAGGAGAGAAAATGAATGGCTCACACAATGGCCCAGGCAGCAAGGCTTTGTCAGGAGTTGGAGGCATTCGACTTCCTAATGGAAAGCTAAAATGTGATATCTGTGGGATAATTTGCATCGGTCCCAATGTGCTCATGGTTCACAAACGAAGCCACACTGGTAAGGCCTGCCATAGTTTTTCCTGTAGTTGACTAGAACTGGCCACATATTAGTAACTGAGACTTTTTTCTGTATCATGCACATGTTGCCTCTTATAAGATAATGCAGCATTGGTGAGCCTTTGGAACTCAGTTTTTTTGGGACATTCTTTTGGTCTGTGCAGGAATTAAGACTTCTTCAGGGAAGTCCATCTATTGGGCTAAATTGTGCTGTTTGTTTGGTTTGAAATAAAAATGTTTGTAAAATCAAATTTAAAAGAAAAGTAAAGAAATACTGTTTAATTTCTAAGAAATTTCTAAGAACTGCTGAAAAACCCATTTGTAGCTAACTCTGAAATTAACTCAGTTGTAATGTTTCCAACAAAAGAGCAAAGCTCATTGTGGATCAGTGATTAGGAAAGTGATTGGCAAAATACACATTAAGAGAACTGTATTGATAGACTTAGTCAAAAAAGACTTACATCTCATGTCCAGTGTTTCATGAAGTAAAAGCAAGTACTGTCACTAAAGTGTTTCCACTGGGACACTAAAAGAGATATGTAAAAATTTTGTGTTCCATGAGGATGGCTTTTCATTATACAGTGCTGTGAATATTCTTGCCTCAATTTTATAATTCTGAATAGTCTCAGAGGGCCAAAAATGAAGAGGCTGAAACAAATGAAGAAGAGTGAGTCTCACCTTGCCTGATGTAAGATGTCTAAAATTTAGGCTTCCAGTGTAAACTGTAATGTCATTCATAGTTAAAAGAGAAGAACTGTACTGTTGTTTCACAGAAGTTGCTTTGAAAACAAATTGGGGTTTTGACATTTTTGCATGAATATTCCAATGAGAGGGAATTTTAAAATATTTTTAAGGTAAGAATGATCTGTCATATAGTAACATTCGACAGAAATAGTTGTGCCAATAAACACATAGATACTTTCTTCCTCCATATCCTCACAGTCTTGCTTAAATAGCTTTCCCAGAATTACTAAGTAGTGAGATTAACAGAGTGCTTTCAGAGTTTAATGGAGAGGATCCATGAAAAGCCCCAGAGTGTGTTCCATTGCCCTCAGTGTCACTGTCTGTCACAGTAACTGTGTCTGTTTAAGTTATGGAAGCCTGTGATCTGTTAGTGTAACATGGGTTACCCAGGTTCAGAAGCAGTGCTGCTACACTGCCTGCTTCAAAGTACTCTTCAATTCCATGTGGTAAATCCCTCTGTCAGGGAAGAGTAGATAATGATTAGAAAAGCCACAACTAGTACTCACAAGAGAGGCTGTAGCCTACTTCCTAGATTTAACAAAGTGTTTGTTGACTGTTTCCTTTCCTTTCCTTTCCTTTCCTTTCCTTTCCTTTCCTTTCCTTTCCTNCCTCTCCTCTCCTCTCCTCTCCTCTCCTCTCGTAAAAGCTGATAAAATGAGCATGTAAGATGACTTGTACATGAGACCTTTTAAACAGACCCATGGGCTGAAGAGGATACTGAAGTGGTTGAAATAATGTGTTGCAACTTGAAATGCAGTTAGAGGTAGAAGTCTTTGTGCTTTTTTAAGCAGACTGCTCTTTTATTAAATATACCTGCTGTTGCTGACTCAGAGGTGCTGTTTCAGGTCCCCAAGAATCCATGGCGCTGTTTGCACCAGGGCTGAATGGCCTGTAGGAGGATACCTGACTTTAGGGAGACTGTGGGCACAGCTGCTTTTGTTTCTCATGCATTCCTTGGTACCCAGCATGCTGTCCCTGAGCTTGAGCTGGGCTGCTTTGTTCCTGTGACGATATCCCCAGGAGCCACCTCACTGGGTGCCAGGTCATTTTCCTGACTCAGACCTTCAGCTGTCCAAATTTCTTGCCTGGCAGAGGGACCCATTTGCCTGCTAAGGGTTCTTGGGGTGTTACCACACAAGGATTGTCACTTGAAGATTTCTTTGCCCTTTGCAGGGCTCTTCCCTTGCCAACTAGACACTTTTTTTAATCAGGGAATTTAGTTCAAGACTACAGTGGAAGCACCCCACAAGAGGGACTTTGCTTAGGAGGCCCCCTTTCTTTTACACTCAATAAAACTAAAGGGTGTGAAGTTTTGTCCCTATGTCCTTCCATGGAAAGAATGCCTTTGCTTTCCCTCCCTCCTCATCCTCAGCTCCTCTCTTGAGCAGCTTCTTTGAATAAGCTCAGGTGGTTTTTCAGGGGCTGGCAAAGGAGTGGAAGTTCAGAGCTGGTAGTTTGAATTAAAGGGACGTCATGGAGAAACAGTGGTGACAGCTTTTCCTTTCAGCTGCGCCGTGAAAATTAAAGTAGAAATGGGATATACTATTACAGACATTTAACTGACTATGCTGAAGCCTGTTTCAATACAGGTCTGGTGAAGGAATAAGCCTCACAAATGAATTACTTTGCTGCCAATTCATGTAAAACCTGCATATGCGGTGAGGTTTTCTTAAATAAATATTTGATAAGTGAACAAAACTCTAGCACACTAAAGTGCCAAAATAAAATGACTGCCTGACCTTATAAAAGACATAATTACTTTTAATGAATACACCTGCCAAATGCAGATATGCAGAGCAGCACCTGATATTTCTGCCCCCTCTTGTCTGCAGGCAGCTGTACAGCACGGACTGCTTCCTAGAACCTTACCTGTTGCTTCCATCTGCAGAGCAAATCCCAACTCACAGGTGCCCAGCTCTTCTGACTCTCCTTCCCTTTCAGCACATTCATTTTCTCCAGCTTGAAACTGTCTTGCTAGGTGTTTAAGCAAAAGGAGATCTTGAAAGGAGAAAGAAACTCCTGCTTCCTGATGCTGAAACTGCAGGGCATAGATTCAGGCTTCTCTTGCTCACTGTGCATGTATCTGCATATATGTGCATATCTGTGCATAGGTGTGTATATTGCCTCCTTAGATGTGCACTAACTTAAGTTACCAGTTAGTTCACTCACATATTGTTACTTGGTTCTAAATGTCTCAAATTTATTTAGAAAATTAATGCCCATAGAAGGAAAAAAAAAAAAAGAAAAAGAAAAAGAGATCTCAACAGGTCTCTGAGTGTTAGGTGGTCTTGTCATATTGTTTAAGAAATGAGAAATATTTTAATTAAGATGAAAAGTGTTCTTCACTGAATAAGAACAGTGGCCCAAGCTGCCACCAAGGCTTGCAAATCACTGCAATGGTCATAACGGTTGACTTGAGCTCGGGGTCCCATTGCAGCTGTTTTTCTTGGGCCTGTGATTGATCATGGCCACATGCCCAGGACAGGTATGTGCTGTTCACACCTGGAGAAAATAACACACTGTTTACACTGTTTAGAAAAAGAGTCATTATGTATTTTCGCTTTCCATCCTATTCCATCCTCATTTTGCAAGGTATCACCATACCCAGTAACCTTCCATCTGTGGCTGTCAGCTTCCTGGCAGGTCTGGCAGTTTTACCAGGCCCACAAGGAAGGCATTCCCCACTTCAGTAGTTGTAGCATGGACACCTAAGGGCCAGCCAAGCTACCCTTAACTTCAGGGTCTTTTGATGACAATGTTGTTTCCCGTCTACAGCACCATGAGTGCGGGCTCCCTTACATTTGATCCCACTGTAAGTTCTGTAAAAGGATTTGGCATGCAGCAGTCTCATTTGAAAGCTTCCATCCATCTGTCTTTTCCACCTAGTGAGAGATTTCACCTTGTAATTGGGAGAGCTGTAGGCTTGAGATACATTTCATTCTTACTTTGCTTTACATTTCATTCCTGGAGTACTTTTATGATTCTTTTTTCTCCCCTTACAGTCCTATAAGTAAAAATTACAGAAATGAGTTCTAGAAAAGCTGCTTAGTAAGAATTAACTATTTCTTCTGAATTTGTGTTCCCCTTGCTGAGCTGACTTCTTCCATGTACTGTTTCATTCCATTTCTGAAAAATACCTTCCAAACTGAGTAACTGCCCCAAAGATTAAGAAGTAAAGCAGGGATACACTTACCTGTTTTCTTTTCCCTCTAAGTGTACCATGCATGGCTTATGAAGTACATTGCAAAGTCCTGTGAGGCTTATGCTGGCATTTTTGTGTACCACCCCAGCTGAACCAGATGTGGATATCGTTTAGATGAACAGAGCTACTAGGTGGACCAAGAAAGTGAGCTCATTTGGCTCCTAATGACAGGCACTATGCTGCCCTGATTGAAACTGACCAATGAAGATGTCTTGCCGTAAAGGGGATTCATTTTGCAGTTTGCTGAATACTAAAGCTGCCAGTCCTGATGGCAGAGTTTTCATATTTTTGGGTTGGGACTGTGCTGCTGTCTAATCAATCTTCAGCTGTTCTGCTGCATTACCCAGAAGTTGAAAATGATCATGCTGCACATATACGAACATAAAAGTTCATCTTAGGTGTGCAAAATAATACATGATGTTTAAGTGTGAGAGAAGGAAGAAATTGTTTTTTTTTTTTCTATTAATATTTTAACTTCAGCTCTGAAATCTTAAGTCCAATGTAATTGTTACACAAATAAAATCAAAACTAAGAACAAGTAATCTCTGGGCTGTTTCTAATGTTGCTGATGCATTATAATTACTACAACAGATTGAACTGATGCCTAAGAGAAACAGAATTCAGGAAATGAGTTTTAAAGGCTAGTTTGACTTAGTCGAGGGCTGTGCAGAAACAGGCATGCAGAAGCAATTCTTGCTCATTGAATGCTCTCATGTATAAATTTTCTCTTATTCCTTTCTGATACAACTGGAAACATGTTTTATTTCCCACTGGTTTCAGAAAAGGCTTCATCCATATTAAATTTAAAAACCAAGAACAAAATCAAAAAATGACAAATTAATAAATTATCATATGGATTTTAAACAGCACTAAAAAGCTAACAACAGCCATATAAATTTTTTCAAAGGCTTTGATTCACTTCCTTGATAACAGGCACCAGTTTAGACAAATCAAGGCTGTGTCACTTCAAGTTTTTCCATGTCTGTCCAAAGTATAGACCACCAAAGCCTGTTTGTGCAGCTCCACTGTTCATGCTTTATTTACGGCAGAGTTGGGACTTAGGCATGGAGGTACATGGCTTCCTTTGCACTGTCTTAACTTCTGTGATTTTACTCTCTTGCTTTCTCTCTTTTCTCTGTCTCTTTCCTGATTTGGCTGCTTAGGGACAGACAGGTAATGGAGAAGAAATTGAAAGGGAAAATACAGGGAAAATGTAAATGAAAAGAAGTTATTATAACTGTTATAATGAAGTGCCTTTCATTTAAATATAAGAATGTAACGCTGAAATGAACTTGTGATCCTGAAATGCATTTTTAATGAGTTTCCTTTTTATTTTGCTGCTTCAGTGGCATATTTTAAAGACCCTTTGAAAAAAGCCACATTAAAAACCCCACCAAATGCCACAACATGCAAAATTGGATATTGGTTTATTCCAAAACTGCTGATCAGGAAGAGTGGCTCTTCAACACAAAATGTTGCAGTCACTTTATTTAAATGAGTTTGAATTTGCATTGTGATGTGCCATTCTGATTTAGAAAAAAAAAATTAGATTTTCAGATCAAATTGACCCAGCCAGTGAAGCATTAAGAAACTGGCAGGTTTAGTCTGAAAGCCTCATGTTATATCAAACCTGCAGCCGGTGGAAGTCACAGAACAGCAGTGAGAAAACAACTTTCTCCCTGAAATCTTTCTCTTGTTACCACATAAGATTTTTTTTTTTGTTCTTAAATACTTTCTCCTTCTTCCCATAGGAGAACGCCCTTTCCAGTGCAACCAGTGTGGAGCCTCCTTTACCCAGAAGGGCAACCTTCTGCGCCACATAAAGCTGCACTCAGGTGAAAAGCCATTCAAGTGTCACCTGTGTAACTACGCTTGCCGCCGCAGGGACGCCCTCACGGGACACCTGAGGACTCACTCAGGTAAGTGAAGGTTTGGGAAGAACCAGGGCTGTTTATCACCATACCCGCTGAGGACGTGGGGGTGGCCACCAAGCCTGAGAGCTCTTTTCACCCTGTGGAGCTGAGTAGCCCCATCTTGGGGTCAGCCAAGCTGTGAGCTGGCCACAACGTGTCAGCAGCACAAACGACTAAACACATGTCACACTCATGATCCTTCACCAGAAGAACTGGGTTTTTTCCCATACTTCTCGGCTGATTCAGAGTTTCTGTGTTAGGGTTTCATCTTACCATCCTCATGTGAGTAATCCATCTCGTGGAAGTACAAAGATGAGTTAAAGTCCATTAATGTTTTAGGGTTAGAGATAATAAAAAGTTGGAACCCAGTCTGGTATTCATTCTCAGCCTAAGGAGTAAAAACTGCCTACAGCATTTACCAGGAGTTATTTGCTGCACTTTGTTGTTACAAGTGCTTTGAAAGAGAGAGTGGTGAGAAGGGAAAGGGTGGGAGAAAGAAAGATAATAATCTTCCACAAAAGGGGACTCTGATGGAGTTTTTCAGTGTCTGTCTCAACAGTAATATGGAGATATGAATACGTTTGAATAGCTGCACTTTCCCGTTACCACAAACCTCTCATTGTTTGACAGAAGCCATAGTCACATACCTTCTGGGAAGTAAAACCAATTTAGCACATTTCAAGTGCCTTTAAAAGCAGAGTGTCATCTCATCTACTTTCCCAAGCTAAGCTGCAAATGCAAATTGCTATTTGGATGGGAGACTTCCAATACTCATTGCTGGAATTGACACTGGTAACATTGCTTCTTAAAGTTGGCTTTGGGCTCTGGGTGGCAGAAGGGAAGCTCTCAAAGTTATTTTTTTGTGCTGCAAAAAACTTGGGAAATTCTTCTCTAGCACTCACATTGAGTAATAAGATCCTTAGAGTTGATCCCAGACTTCTGAAATAATTTCCACTTTTCCTGTTTATTCCCAGCCTGATTGAGGAAAACATATATTTTAAATAGTATTTTGCCTCCCTCTCCTTTGCTGTTATTGATTTTCATGGATGCAAAATCTGAAACATAGATTTTCATATATGCATATATGAAATTGCACCTAGGCACTCTTGGCAAACTTTGAGGATTCTGTAATTAAAGAGACAATGGTTAAATTATAGATAATGTTTAGTCACTGCGATTGGCAAATCGACACCAATACATTATAAAACAAGTTAGATGTCTGAATCTGATTTTCACCTAAGAGTCCGTAAATAAAATTTGGAAGTTAAGCTGTGTAGCCATCTAAAACTGTGAAATCAAATATAATGTGACTGTCTTGTCATGTTAAGACAGAAAATTCAAGTCCAGAACTACATAAACCAGTATTTTGGTGCAAAATTCCTAGAACCAGCTAGATCTGGATTGGTGTAATACAGAAAAGAAACTGTCATGCCATTTCTCTTGAATTTCCAGAAGCAGAAAACACACAAAATCTGAAATTGTCTTAAAAGGGTTGGTCTGGTTCTGTTGATCTCCAGCCAAGTGTCTACCTACACCACCAGTTCATCCGCTGGCAGTCTCTGTGCCACTGGGCACTAAAGCAACACTTCCCAGACCTCTGAAGGTGTCTCAGCTTCTAACCTGTGTAGATGCTGTTTTTAAAGATTTAATGTCGCAGTCTTTATCTGATCTGAATCATCTAAAATCTGTTTGCAGCACCCATAGAATTGGCCTGTGGATGTAAAGATATACAACCAGTTCTCCATTAGTTGTTTTTCACTTAGATTTTTTTAAATTGACAGAATCTTTCTTCACCACAGCATGGCTTTATTTTTGGGGTGGTCTTTTTATCTCTTGTTCTTACCATTGTTAATATGCTGTTGAATGCCTCTTCTGAATCTCATATTGAATTGTGTTTTCTCCAGTTGGCAAACCCCATAAGTGTGGATATTGTGGTCGCAGTTACAAGCAGCGCAGCTCTTTGGAAGAACATAAAGAACGCTGCCATAACTACCTGCAGACCATGAATCTCTCAAGCGGCATCTATCCAGGTAATAAAAGTGTCCATTTGGGGAATAAAGCTGTCCTGTCATGCATGCAGAGCAAGAAGTGCAAAAGAATCAACTTTTGCTTTGGGAAGGCACACGCGTCCCCCATATGTGTGATACTGTGTCCGGATTTATGCTTTATTTGATAAGCATTTGGCTGCTGTCTCACTTTGTTTAACTCCAGTAAAAAGCCAAAGCACAATTCAAACATGTAGCAAAGCACTTGCAAGGCCTGGAGAGCATCAGTTTGTCATCTCAAGACAATATGGCTACATCACCTCACTGCCTTCTCTTGGAGGCCTATATTGCAACACACTTGTGGATGTATTTTCAATAAGGACTTAATGCTGGTGTCCTAGGTAGGGCTGCAGAATCTTCTGCACTGCACATCCCCTTCCCAGGCACGGCTTAAAGGGCTTATTTGACCACTGGGACCAACTCATCTAACAAGGATGAACAATCTGGTTTGATCTCACTCTGCCAAGCAAGACATAAAGCCAGAGATATTTAATTTAGGCAGTTTGACTTGAGACAGTCCAGAACAGCTAATAATTTGTTGACAACCTTCTTCCTAAGCTTCCCTTTAAAAGAAAACTGGGGGAGGTGAAGCCCTGTGTTGAGACTAGTGCAATGATGAAGTCTATTTCTTGGAGAATATAAAAAAAACTATGCCCAGAAAGAGAGCAAGCAGATATTTGGGCTTGGATTATATTTTTTAACAAAGGTCCAGGTGATCTGTATGGGATCACAGTAATTAGCCTCACAAAGTCCCCTTGCATGTGCAGTTTTAGATAGAGAAGATCCAGCTTCTCTGGTGGAGTTTAAACCCATCAAGTTCCATTTCCTGCATACCTTTGTAATCCTGTCAGTAGATGTTATTTGGTTCGTCAAAGAACAAAAATGGAAGGTTCTCTCTGCCCTATTTGCAATGATGCTTCATTTAATATTTTATATCTGTACAGAACCTGAATATGTTTTTACATGCTATCAAATAATGTAAAGTATATGCACATAATGATAACAGTGAATACAACTGAGATGCTTTTGCAGACAGCATGTTAGAGCAGCGCCCCTTCTAATTTTATTGAGGGGCTGGAGAATATATGAATAAAAAACCTCCATGTAATAATATACAGTAAGCAGCAATACTTATTTCTCAAAGAGGGAACAAGATTTAGAAGCAAATATTCTGGTTTGGGATTTCAATCTTCAGTGTCTGGCACATGGATTAAACTGCCTGCACACAGAACTTGAAAATCTGGATGAATGAGTATCTGAACTACTACTGAAGTCTTAGTAGGATGAAAATTATGTCAGGAACCATAAACTTTAATAAGAAATAAAAAGTTTTAGAGACTGAACCTTGTTTATATCAAATCCTGACAGGAGAACTTTCACTAGCTTACAACTAAATATCTAATAACTCAGTGGGATAAAAACTTGAGGAATTAATTAATGCTTTGGAAGAATCACTTCTTCTTGTACATACTGGAAGTATCATGACATTCTACATTTGACATAATAGGACTGCTTTTGCAAATTAGAAAAAAAATTATTTACTTATTATTTATTTACTTTATTTACTTTTTTTATCTACTTATGTAGACCTCATATTCAGCCAAAGACTTCACTCTTAAAGAAACTTAGTCCTCAGTTAATAAATCAATTCTTTACATCTCTAAAAAAAAAAATTCCTGCATTTTTCCTAGTATTTTGCATGATGCAAATGTAGAAAAAACAGCTGAGAATGAGTGGATATCCTGTGAGTTTTTCTGTATTTTATGATATAGCTAGAAAAGCAAGTAGCTGTAATACCACTGCTCTTATAGTATTTCAGGGTGTGATGTGGATCTGTCAGAGCCATTATTCAGACCCTTTTTTACCCCCAGCCTCAAAAGAAGTTAATACAAAAATCAGCTAGAGCATCTGATTTGACATTCTGCCAAAGGAATTGCTTTTTAAAGCATTTTAAAATACCTTTTGCAGTATACATAGAAAAAATGTCAGTTGTAAGGACCAAAACTTGTAGAAGCTTTCCATGAACTTGTAAATCTAACCAGTGTAATTGAGAAATAACTTAAATAAGGGAAATATATAATAAAAGGGAGTTAGAAGAGGAACAGGTGATGGTACTTACATTTTAACTTTTGTTCTCTCTCTTTAAGAGAAGGAAATATAACACAAAATTGGAACCTGATGAATTTAATGGCAAAATTCTTATTTTAGAGGACTGTAATCTCACTGTCCATCTGAAGTTCTCTTAGAGAGAGAACTCTGGAGTTTTTCATTTGAGTTGAGTAGAAGTGTGCTGAAGTCTTACCAGGCTTATATAAAACAACGGGAGAAGTAGTTTAAGAAGTTTTAAAAGGGTCAATTGCAATTCTTCAGTCACTGGGAATTTTTGATTGAAAATTTTTTTTCCCAGTCCACAGACAGCAAATGGTAAAGAAATTGTTATCCATTCGGTAGCAAATTTCAGAGGGTTTCATTAGCAAGTGATGGGGATTGATGAACAATTCAGTTTGCCCTCTTTTTTAATTACAGTTTTAGAAGTTTGAAAGTTTGACTGTTGAATACATGAGTCACCCTCTCTTGAACTGATTAGAAGAGGAATGTTATTATGAGCTAAATAGTTATTTCTTGATCATTAAGACTGTCAACTAAAAATACAGTCTTTCATTTCCCTGTTGAATGTCTGCTTTAAAACATTGTCTGTAAGTCTCTTCCTGAGGTCATAACTGGAAGCCTTGGCCAGCACAAGATGCCAATGTATGCTTGTTCAATGGTGGCAGTGTACCATCAACACCCTTTACTCCTCTGCACCTTCATGACCCAATTCTTCTCCTTTCTTGCAATGGTCACAATCTTTAGTGTCTTATGGGGCTGGAACATAATTCCATGAAACTCCCTATAACTGGCATTGGCATTTTCATTTTCACTGTCACTGTCACTGCAGCATGTGTCGCTGCAGCAGGGAGTCAAGAACCAGTTGTGCACTCCTCAGTTTGGTATTGCAGGGTGCTGTTGAATAGGCCACCTGTTCCTCACAGGTATCCATCAGAGTTGATTTCATATATTTCAGGAACAATGAAATTTTCCCAATCATCCTTTTATGGCTGTGGTATATTGTCTGAATAACACTGGATCACAACGATGTGTTCTCAGCTATTGAGAAACATGCAAGTACCAGAGTAATGGGTCCTGTGAACCAGTAAATCCAGTGATAAAGCAAATTCTCAGCAGGCAGAGAAGGCAAAATGTAGCAGAGTGGGGCAATTAATTGAAACAGCTCAAAGAATCAAAGTACAAAAATCATCTTTTGCATCTTCCTTTAACAGCAATTCAAAAGTTCAGGAAAAATGTCCATATTTTAGTAGCAGATAAAAATAAAAGTAAACCCTTTTTCTCCCTTGACAAGCAAATAAAAAAAAACCCCAAACCCCACAAACAAAGAAAATCCCCCACCAACAAAGCAGTTGTGCTGTGATCTCAGTGCATTCACCTTCCTCTTAGATGCTGGAGGTCAGAAATACCTTTCCATACCTTTTTCATAGTTATTGTTTTGGCAGTGCATTTTCATACATCCCTTTTATTTCTGCAGGAAAGTACTGAAGTAAAATATACTGAAAGTGAAATAGTCTCCTTTTCCTAGACCTTCACAGTTAAGCTTCTAATTCTACAGAGTCTCAGCAGCAGCAAGAGGTTGGGAAACAGGTTTGAGTATTGGAGATCAGTGTTCCACTGAAGGTGTGATTATATCAATTAAAATTTTTATATAAAGTCTAGAATAGCATCACAGAAGTATTGAAGTATTTGCTAGGGGATAAAAGGGGCTGGAGACAAGGGTTGGTGTGGCTTGCAAATGCATCTTCCACTGCTGGAGTTGAGAAGTTGATCCATTTTTCCTGCTGAGGAAGCAATTACCATACGGGGGGTTTCACTGGGAGAGGTGCAGAGGGACGATGTGGGGGGTTTCAGCAGGAGAGTGGAAAGATGAACTGCTTTGTGTCCAGGAAAAAGTTAGGACCTCATTTATTCACAGAAATGCAGAGTGGCTGTAGGACGAGGGTGGAGTGGTTATGTGACCTACAGGCAGAAACCTTGCAGTTGCTATCTCATTTTGTGTCTGAAATGAAAACATGAGCATGCACATAGATTAATCAGCGTGAGGGAGTTTGTTACCGAGAGTTAGAATCGTCTTGTGTCTCCTATGCTGCGCTCCTTCATCCAGCTGCTTGGGAGCTAAAAGACATCGACTGACAAACAATAACCTAAGACAACAGTTCCATTAAAATGGAACCTGCCTAACCCTTCTGATGTCATTTGATTTCAGTCATAAAAGACGAAAGTAACCAGAGTGAAATGGCTGAAGACCTGTGCAAGATAGGGTCAGAAAGAGCCCTCGTGCTGGATAGACTAGCAAGTAACGTCGCCAAACGTAAGAGCTCTATGCCTCAGAAATTTGTTGGTAAGAGTTAAATGTTTGCTCTCTCCTAAAAATAAAATAGAACAAAGCCCCCTAAAAAAATCACAGCATTTTTACTTTTGCTTTATAATTTTACTTGTTTTGCTGAATTAACAGTGTGTATCTCTATAGAAGCAGATATAGAGATGTGTTGGAAGAGAAAAAAAAAAAAAAAAACAAACTAAATATCTCCAGCATAAATTTCTGCATGTTTCATTTTCCACATCTGGAGATCAATTTTAGGTCTTTTTCCTGCCTTTTTAAAAGCTTATGGACTAGATCATTACAAAATCTGGGCAGGTTCTTGAAGTTGCCTTGAGAACCTGAAGATAGGAATAGAAGTTTCCTATTGGGATAGCATTTGACCACACTTTCAGAGTTTATTGAATTCTTGAATGACATTCGGATCTGGGCATATCAGTGTTTCTGAAAGCATTTGTGAATAGTTGAACATAGACGGGGTAATATTCTTCACCCTTTGATAGAATCTGTTTATTTTTACAGCCCAAACTGATATATCTGAGAACAGTGAAATGAAAGGACCTTTGAGTACATTATATGAATGATGCAAAAAACTTCATGCCCATTCGCACCTAGCAGTCCTTGTTTAACAATGAAAGACTTGACATTAAGCCTCTAAAAATGAAGGCTACACATATTGTTCTGTTTAGTAGGCCTGTGCCAAGTAGGGATTACACCACTTTTGTGAGACTGACAGACAATATTTTGTCAGCTATACAGGGTTAGTCTTCAATAAATAAAAACATGAGAAATCAGAGGACAGCATATACTCATATCTAGTTAGGTTCTTTTTTAATTCTCTGTACATTTAAAAATATATTCTATAGGAGAAAATCAGATGAAATTAAAGTCTTTAAAACAAAATACACATTAAGAACATTAAAATACACTTCAGTCAAAAGTCAAGGCAAATAAAAAGACCGGTTTATGGGACAGAAAATGCAAGTATACTTTCTTCAACAAGGACACAAGGGTGAAAGGAAAATTAGTATTTCCTAGATGAGGAAAGGGGAGTTTCAGCTACATCAGGAGGTGCAGCAAAAGGTTTTAAATTAAATTCCAAGGCTTTTTTTAAGTCCAAAGACAACAATTCTAGGAGTAAGTCAAGGATAAGAAATGCTTATGCTTATAAAAGGGCAAAAGCTGTAGTAGAGATAGTTACCAAAAATGTATCAACTATAATATACATGTAAGGCCAACCAGACTAGTTCAGACACTCCAGTAACTGTTTGCATTAGGCAAGAAACTAATTCTGTGAAATTTCCCGAAAGACCAGAAGTGCTAAAATTTAAAAGGTACTAGCAAGTATCCTATATGCAATGTATCCTTGGGTGTGGACTGGCTATTTTGTTCTCTTTTTCTCTATTCACCCTGAGAAACAGTGAAGACAGACAGTTTAACTGTGCACTTTAGGAGGGCAGAGTTTCCTGTCAGTTTGTTTTTCAGGGTGCAGTGTAAGAATACAACCTAATGACAGCAGATATTCATGGAAATTTTCTAACCTTCAAAAGGAAAAAAATTTTTAACAAGGAAATGCTCGCAAATCCTTTCCTTTCCAGTCCTCACCTGCAGCTTCATAGTGTAGGCAAATTCCTGATCAACACAATGTTGGGCTGGCTGCTGAGGAGAGCTTTTGGCTACTAAAACACGTTTATTGCTCCTGTAGATTATCATGTTGTCACAATCCCTGTCCTGAATTCCAGGGAGAAGGAGCAAATGGCATCCTTCACATAAGGGAAGGAGCATCTTCTGCTTTGCTAGTTTTTCTAAAGAACAAATTAATTACCTTTTGAAAATGAGGTTGTTCACCAAAATCAGCCAGTTATCTGTAAAATTCTCTCTGTATTCCAAACTGGAATAGTTCCCAAACCCAAAAGAACTGGACCATCCAAACCAGAGAGTGAGAACTGCATGAAAGGTTTACATGCAGTTATAATGTTTAAAAGAAAAGACAGCAAAGAGAGGGATTAAAAAATACTAAGAGAAAAGGTGCCCACGTGCACTGAGTGAATTTTTATTGTTTGAGTACCTGCTGCAGAATCCTGAGCTGTGCAAACCTTGAAGTGCATCAAACCATTAGCAGTTTAATTTACTTATGCTCTAATAAGCACAGAAATGAGCTATTATTTTTAATGAGTCCAAGTATTACTGCATTGCCCAGATATAGAAATGGTACCTGCCTACCCTAACTTTGTGTTTGTTTCAGGCACTTCTCTTGGAAACATATTTTTCTTATGAACATTTGATCCTCTCAGCACAACTACCAACTAGTTATGCTACATAAAGCAAATACTACCCAAGAAACAGATATTAAAATCATGCTTTCTGGATGCCCAAAATTTTGTTCATAATGAAGACCAGTACCACTTTTCAGTGGTGTGCAATGCCCATGGAATATGAATGATTTTGACCTCATTTTTTCCTCCTCAAATAAAGTGTATACATTCACATTAGGAAAGAGTTTTCTGTTTTTAATTCAGGAGTCTTTTACAATGCTTATTTTGAATTTTAAGCATGAAACTCTGCCCGAAAACTGTAGCATTATAATGGACAAATCTGGAATAAGAAAGACTGCATAGCAAATTGGCAGAGTGATTGGGAAAGAAAACTAGAGGAACTGGAAGCTTGTGTAGCATAGCAGCTAGAAGGTGTCTGTACACTAAATCCCCTATAGGAACTTAGGCAATGCTCAGGGTATTTCTTTCTCTGCTTGCAGAGCATGGAACTGGTAGGAAACCATATCTTGTGGGAAATGTAAACCACAGGACTTCCTACACTTAAGCCCCCATCATTGCAAAAGTGTAATGCTAGAAGGCTTTTTGTCTCTTCACTGACTTTGAATGGTCAATCTGAGAAGAAACTGGGTGGGAAATTGTTGATAAATTAGTATGCAGATCTTCTGATAAAATTCCCATGCTTCTTTTAATATTTCTTTTGACAAATTAGGACTTTCCAAGACCTACCAGTAAATTTCATGGTGATCAGGAAATGGTGACAGCACCTCATAGAAATGTTTGTGGCTTTTAGTGTTTCTCAAGATCTGAAGAGCTAGAAAATCCATCCAGACTATCAACAATATGTTATTGGTAGACCATAGGAACCTCTGAAAATCTTTTACCTTTTTACCTTTGCATGAATTTATTAAGGGCCTGGTAATAACTTGGATGGTTTACACTGTTAGAGAAGACTGCTCAAGTTCATAAAATCAGCATCTGTGCCTTTAAATAGTTTTTACTACTCCTAAATTTTGCCTTCTGTGTTTTGCTCTCTGTCCAGGAATTCAGGGGAAATTGTAGTGAAACTCAACGTTCAGTACTGGGGTACCTAGCTAAATACACATTAGTGCAGTCTGATTGAAAACAAAAAGAAGTTATAGACTTACTACGACTTTTGGCATCCCATCAGAATCAAAGTTACCAGTAACAAATAATCTTGCTCTAGATAGGGCTTTCTACCTTGTAGGCAAAATATGCTCCAACTACAAATGCACTTAATTTTTTCCATGATTCTTGATTACTCTTGTACACAACAACTTTTTGACACAGAATATTTAGGAACATGGGTAGCTTCTGGTAATGTGTCTAACATGGCTTATGTTAGGTGCATGGGGATGGTGGCAACACAAAAAATAAAGTTTTTATTGATTTTTCTCCAAAATTACATATATATGACTTCATTGCTGATGTGGGTTATTTCTAAGAAACTGAAGGTCTAAAACTAAACCATGCAATTCCAATCTAAGAATGTAATACTTCGGGTAAAAATATTGGTAATGTGCTTTATGCTCTGAAGCATTTATGTCAAGCTCTCTGTGGCTGCGCCGACTTCACCAGCCACAAAGGCAGTGCCTCTGCTCACTGCAGGAGGCAGATGAGGGACATCAGTTAGAAAGGAAAAAGAGATGATGGAGCACTTGATCTGTAGCTTCCATGAGTCCCCATATAAATAATTTCCAGAATTTCTTTCATCCATTTGCTTTTCCAAAGCCTTTAAATTATTTGGCAGGCTAAAAAATACCACCAACCCACTGTTTTCCTGAACACCTGTATTAGGGAACTCTGAATACTTCAGGTGGATTTCAGAGGTGGATTGGGTCAACTGTCTTCTTTCCTGTTTTATTAATCCATGATGTTCATTTCCCTAATTATGTAGAAATTAACCCTCTAACTCCTCACTTTTTCACTGCAGGTGACAAATGTTTGCCCGATCTTCCATACGATGCCAGCATCAACTACGAGAAGGAGAATGAACTCATGCAGACGCACGTGATCGACCAGGCCATCAACAACGCCATCAGTTACCTGGGGGCAGAGTCCCTGCGTCCCCTCATCCAGACACCGCCAGGTGGCTCTGAGGTGGTGCCCATCATCAGCCCCATGTACCAGCTCCACAAACCTCTCGGGGACAATCCGGTTCGCTCCAACCTCCCTCAGGACAGCGCAGTGGAAAACTTGTTGCTGCTTTCCAAAGCCAAGTCCGTCTCCTCTGAACGAGATGTCTCCCCCAGCAACAGCTGCCAAGACTCAACAGACACAGAGAGCAATAATGAGGAGCGCAGTGGTTTGATCTACCTGACAAACCACATAGGTGCCCATGCAAGAAATGGCATCTCTATCAAAGAAGAAAACAGGCAATACGATGTCTTGAGAGCAGGTACTGACAATTCCCAGGATGCTTTCAAAGTGATCAGCAGCAATGGGGAGCAAGTAAGAGTTTACAAGTGTGAACACTGTCGAGTCCTTTTCTTGGATCATGTGATGTATACAATCCATATGGGCTGCCACGGGTTCCGCGATCCTTTTGAATGCAACATGTGTGGCTACCACAGCCAGGACAGGTACGAATTCTCTTCCCACATAACTCGAGGGGAGCACCGTTTCCACATGGGTTAGAACACTGGCACGGATCGAGCCTCAACAGCTGCGTTACTGGAGCTGCATGAGCCATGACAGCAGCAAAGCAAAAGTCAGCTGGACAGTAAAAGTCACAAGAGAATCAGAAGTTCAGCAATCTTCTGTCACAAGAAAAGGGATTTCATTTTGGTAGCATGCATTTCAACTCAGTTTTCTAAAATGAGTTTTTACTGAAAATGTTTGATCACCAAAAACCTTTAGTAATGTAAGTAGATGCTTTTGTAGTCACACAGCTAAAAGCCCTTCCCTGAACTGATGCTTCTTACAAGCCCCCCTTGCCAGAACTCTTAACCACGCGCAGGATGCTCCACATGACGAGGACACAACAGGCAGCAGTGGCCAGGCTTTCTCTCTCAACACCCTGAGAGTAAGGCTCTTCTACCAGACGTGTGTGTTTTGATTTCTGGTATTATTTGACTCTTTTGGGAAGATTGAATTCAACTAAAGATGGAGGAACCCATCTCAGATGACTTCATGGACAGCTGGGGTGGAACTAGACCCACCCCAGCCAGAAGGTTCTGAGTTGCTTTGGTGGTAAGAAGGAGAACATTTCCATCTGCAAGGGTGCTACTGGTATTGACATCACAGCGTGCCTTGTTTGTGTCACTAGGCAGGTGAGCAGGAATGCAAAAGATAGAAGAAACACCCTTGTAATATACTCTGTGAAGTATGAATTGCATTTAATGTACAGAAAAGGGGTATTGTTGGCTCTTCTTGGAATAAATATTTTCTCTTCCTATCCAGTAAATCCCCACTGTTTGTTAAGCAACCCCTCCTTTCTCTGCATATAAAAGTTAACATGTATTTAATTCTTCCTTCTTTTTACAGTTTTAGTTATATAGAAAAGTATGATGTACAGCTGAGAAAGTAGATAGATATATGTGTGGGGAGTCTCCTTATGCACATTTTTCATCTTTTTAAACTGTCTGGAAAATATCCAAATGTCCCTCTCTTAGATATAAAGAAAAATCCCATTTTGCTTGCACAGATGTCCTCTTGTAAATTTTGTGGCTCTACTCATAAGTGTTGCACTTGATTATTTTTAAAGCACTGAGATGAATTAAACCAGCCAGCCAAATTTGCAGCTGTCTTCTTTTTTCCTGGAATTTGCCATTTAATGAGGGACCAAGGCCCACAAAGGTGTGGAGAGCCTTTACTTCCTATCCAACCAGTCATTTAACTAAGTGCTTTGAGTTACTTTTACTTCAGTGGAATTAATCTTAGGGTTTAAAAAATGTTGGTTTTTGCAGAATGGATACCAGATGCTGCAGCACTTGGCAGAATGCAGAAAAGTCCACCAAGAGCTTTTTCCATGGTGGGTTCTGCTGCAGGTACTGTAGCTTCAGTTAGAATCAAAACTTCTATGACAAACTGATTTTAATCCCAAACATATCTGATAAAAAACCTCTTTTTTAAAGCTTCTGCTTAGCTTCCTCTTCCAAATATTTCATTTCTCTCCCTGAACACCCTCATGCTTTAAGCCTGGGCAAAAATGGAATTTCTGCAGCAGCTGCATAAAAATCTGTCATTGGTGCTGCAATACTTCCTGAGCAACATTCATAAAGATAACCCATATTATTAATGGGTTAATTAATGTATAAATACTTCCACTCTGCATAAGGAATGGATATTTCACAATGAACAGAATCAAACACCCAACAAGATGAGGAGTCTTGTCATACATTTACACATTTTCCATCCACAAGTGCATGCAAGTACATGCATTTACTATAAAACAGATTTCATGGGACCACAAATTTCTTGTACCTGGGCCAGTGTGGCCTGATACTGTACTTGCAGCTCTATTTGATACGCATTTCCTATATACACATAGAGGCACGCCGAGTTCCTTCTGCTTTCGCTTTTGCAGGTGTAGGTCAGGAGCAACAACACTGAAGCTGAGAAAAAACACTGATGAAACAACGAATCACAAATGTGTGTTTGTACAACCTCAAGCCTTGGCTGTCTGTGCCAGCTGTGGGGCACTGGCTTCACTGGGCACGTGGGCACAGCTGTGTTCTTACAGTGAACGTGCAGGAGAGCCTGGCAACGCAGTGGCTTTGTCACCAGCGGTGAAGGCTGTGTATGAATGCCCACAGATTGGTGCATATACCCAAAGCAGGGAAAACGCATTACTGGTGCATGTTAACCCCCAAAAACGAGCAGTGTAAACCCCAGGCCCAAAGGGGATCACCTCTCTTCCCACATCAGATGTCCCTTGCCCTTAGGGATTTGATTGATCCCCTGTATTACCACATCGTAAATCAGCCGAGACTTTGTTGCTTGTTACCTTCCAGCCCAAGAGGCTGCACAAGGCATGGGCACAAGGAATCCCTGTCCACTTTCATGCCCCAGCCATGGTCTTGTCATCAATGCCTGCTACACATTCAGCTTCAAAACAGACTGTACCTGGCAACGAGGTGTTGCCAAATATTTTGTATAGGAATGATCTGAAGAGGACTTTCAAGGGGGTAACTTACATGGATGAGTTTCCTTTAATTTTTAACTTTTTTTAAATACAGTTGGAATGGGGTCATTTTTCATAGCTGGTAGGGATACATTCTGTTCTTACCCCTCTCCAGTTTTGATTGGTACCAAATGAGAGGGAACAAAGTAATTTCCCAGCCCTGATGCAAAGTCCTGGAGATCAGACATTGGCTGTAGAGAAACATTCTGCTTTCATTGCTCTTAGACCTCCTTCCTGTTCTTCTTAGGTTTAGGTCACTATATACCCCCATGTTGTAATTTTTTTTCCACCCTTCATGTTAAGACTCCCCCGGCTATACAGGGGAGGGGGACAGAAGCTCACTCAGGTAGTTTTGTTTCTTTGCTTTTACCAAAAACCAACACAAATAAAGCCACGTTCAAGAACCGTGCAAACAAGCATAGCTCCAGTGGAGTCCAGGTGGGCCTCAAACACAGCTTTGAATGGTGATTTCTGATTCCTGGGTAGGTTTGCTACCTTCACCACATCTCTGTGCACACACCCATGTGTCTGAGTCCCTGTGTCTTCTCATCCTGTCAACACACACATGCCCTCTTTGTGGCTCGGTGTATCATTAATATTTTATATACATTTGTATGTGAATATATATCTAAAATGGTTTGTATGACACGATGATGCACTGTCACTCACAGTGGGTTTGTTTCCTGGCTCTGGAGTTTTCTTATTTATACTAGAACAGAATATGTTGATGTTGTATAATAAACAGTACAGTAGTATAAGTAAGTATGTTAAGACACAGCATATCAGGGCATAGTCTAAAGGCGGAGTAAATGGCATTCTCTGTTCACTAAAGGGCTTTTTTAGGTTTGCTTTTTTCCAGTGTTTTTTCTTTCTTTTGCACAGAATCATCCTCAATTTGTTTAGAAACAAGTGGTTGAGTAATTTTATTTAAGAACATATGCAAGGATGGCATGAAAATAGGATGTTGTGTCTGTGTACATTGAAACACTGCCCTCAGAAAAGTTTAGTGTAATCTCCTTTTTTCCCTTTCTTTGCTATGGTGCAATACCCTGATATGGCTTAGTTGACCTTTAAAAGGAGTAAATATGTGAGTGGTTTTAAGTTTGCATCTGTTTTTAAAAAGTAAAAAATAACTGCTTCCCATTCCTTCCCCAGGCACTGCCTTTTCTAATAGAAAAAGTTGTATTTCACCTTTTTTTTTTTTTGCTGTGGTTTTATATTGTAACTTCATTTTTCTTTGGAAATATTGTATTTAAAAAAAGCAATTTCATAAAAATTGGAAATGTTATTAAATTATGTCTGCAAACAGAGATGTATCTTTTGAGACAAGAGAACAAGGTAAAAAGCCCAAGCCCCAGAATATTTCTGTCACTCTGCTCGTGCTGGAGGCTCTGTGTCTGTGGGGTGGTGGCTGTGTGGGAGGGGACACAGAGTAAGGTGAGGTGCAGGTAAACAGAGCCCCATGGGGAGTCCATCCATGCTGTCCCCACACCGCAGAGAGTCCATCCATGCTGTCCCTGTGCCATGGTGACAACCCCATCCATGGTGCCTTCGCAATCCAACCTCCGCAGCCAAAAAAAGCCAAGGCCATGTCTCCACCCTGCACTCACACGAGGCAGCCTTGCTCAGCCAGCTCCAGAGGAGACCAGGTCCTGCACTGGCCACCTGCTCTCCAGAGTGTCCCTGCCCAGCCAAATCAGCCAGGTCCTGCAAGCAGCCGACTTGGAGAAGTGCTTCCCCTCCAGCCCTCTCCTTGCACCCTTCCCTCCTACCAGCCAGATGGAGTCATTACAGAACACAATTACTTCTGCATGTAGAGTCATGGTAATTCAAAATAAAACACAGAGAAATTATTTCTACTATCTGCCATAACAAAGGTGATTTCTCTGCGGGTGTCCCCGTTTCCTTCAAATTCCAGCACAGTAAATTTCACATCACACATTTAATGCAAATGAGAATCAGCGTTTTGTTCAGAAAAAGCACCACCTATAAAGTTTCAGAAAGATTTCCATTTCTTAAACTGTATTATTATAAACAAAATGAGATTTAAAAAAGAAAAAACCAACAATCCCAAAACAAACTCTAATGGTATTGCAATTAATTGTTTTACAGGTTCCCAAAATCTAAATTTTCCTTAAGTTTTCATGGTATAGTTTCATCATGAATTATGACTACATCATATAAGAAGGAACTAACATCCTAATTTCTTTGTTCCCCATCATAGCTGGTTCTCAGTTAATGAAACAAACTACAAATTTCGGTTTCAGCTGGTGATTTTTCTCCAAAACAAATACCACCTGTTTAATAATAATAATAATAATATTAATAATAATATTAATAATAATAATAATAAT
>VXAC01000004.1:154106-272514 GCA_013399225.1 Rhipidura dahli
TATTAATAATAATAATAACCACAAAAATCGACAGAATGTAATCTTCTGAATCTGTGTTATTAAATCCTTGAGTTAGAGACATCCACAGATTTAAATGCAAGTTTGTGTCCCTAATAATCTGTCCTGGTTATTTTACCTATTATATTTCAAAGACTTCCTTCAAATCATCATATTTGTATCTTTTCCTACTCCAATAGCTTGACTAAATTGCATCAGAAACTGTGGCAGGTGCCAAGATACAAATTGTTATACAGACAAAACCTGCAACTACAAGGGGTGAGTATTTTCAGCCTTGAGTGCCCAGACTGGCTTCCCAATCCATACATAAGCATCAAAACACCCAAACAGCATTAACCTGTGCTCAACAAACAGTGTTTTTGAAAACAAGAAATCCACTAAAAGACACATGATTATTTTAGAGATACCAAAATGAGAACTCAGAGCCAGACCTGGAGCACGTGGATCTGATAATGTAACAATTTCCTGGTTTTTTGATACGTGTGTGAGTGTGTGTGAGAATCACTCAACATCTTACTTGGGGAAAACAAGTTAGAAATGTTCCTGACTTTGCCAGTACACTGGGGATATTGTCAACTTGAGAGATGGTCAAAAATAAAGGAAAAGCTTTCACTGAAAGCTTCGCATTTCAACAGCAGCACTGACAATTTGAAAATTGAGAATGTGGCAACTGAAAAATCAAAATATTTGATTTCTGAACAAACTGTTCATGCCTGTCTTGTGGGTTAGATCTCCAGGGCATCCTTCCCTGCTGTGGGCCAGCCAGGCTGTGTCCACCAGCATGAAACACAGGAAGCTTCTTGTCTGGAAGGAAAATGGTACATTAGAACAAATTCTCATCAAAATGTATCATGAAAGACAAAGGTTCCACAGACCTGGCCTGTGGAAAGCAATTGAAATCTTAATCTTAACAGTACATCCATTATCTCAAAACCTAAATTTTAATTTTTGATGCTTCTTTATTTTGGCACAGATTTTGTGCCAAGTATCATGCAGATTTTAACTTTTCAGGGCTGCTGAACTGAAATCACTGGCAGCTGCAGATGTGTAGTGTTTCTGAAATCCTGATGTAATGGCCAGAAAATGGGCATGCAGAAAACAGGAAGGACAAAAATTTGCAAAGTTTCACTGAGAATGGGATAGATGGAAGTGAGAAATCCAAAGCCAGGCTTCACACGGCAGGAGTTAATCACATTTAAACAGAACAAGGCAGCACGAGCATGACTGAAACCCCGCTCTTGCCAAATGAACAGATCCCTGTTCACTGCAGTGAGATTTCAGCTGCATTTAACATTGCAATTATTTTTTCTCTTTTCATATAGACAAAGGTCTCACTGCTTTAAAGCCATCCCAGGACATGGAATTATTCCTGGTTTTATCTGTCCTGACCACACATATGAAACACGTGAATGATAGGAGGCAGCTGCTGCTGTTCCTGCTGCTGGTGGTGGCTGCAAATCACACAAACCAACGCCTTCCTGTGCCTTGGGAGAGAAGTGAAGGCTCTGGTTTATGAGCAGTTAGAGAAGCAAAAAGAAAAAAAGTAGAAAAAAAATCTACACCTTGCAGCAGACAGTGAGCCTGGGGCTGGGGGGGTGAGGAAGTTAATCAGCCCCGAGCAGGCTGTTCGGGATGAGGCCAAACAGATGGCTCGTCTCCGAAACGGCAAAACGGGAAGCAGATGTGGCCACCGCTTCTCCCCATGCATAACTGGGAACCAGCCGGTTGGTGAGGAACTTTGCATAACAAGGATAATTTGGTATCAAAACTGTCCCTAGAAGTGATCTGAATGGATCTGGGCACAGTTGACAGTTTTCACTTCTTGTTTCCCACTCAAGGTTCAACCAGATTAAATTTTAAATGTGACCCGACTGCTTGCCTGGGGTTGCTCTCAGTCCTCTTGTAGGGAAACCTGTGATGGGAGTCCTCAGGGCTCTACTGAAGATTTCAGGGCCAAAACCCTGATCTCTGTTCAGTCTGTTGACATTTTAGTGACCAATTTCAGCCTGCTCTGATTTTTCAATGTGAAGTCCATAAACTTTTGAGCAAGCAGCAGAACTGAGCTTGAGCTCATCTCCTCCATTTGCATGCACCAAAACTCATAGAGCCTGGGAACAGGAATGCTATGAGCCTGGGCTAACATCCCCTGTAAGCTCCTTAACACTAAGAACAGAGCCAAAGGCCCCAGTGAAGCCTGGCATCCCTTTTTGGGGAGGTATCATCTGCCTGGGGGAGCAGGGATAGGAGCTTCTGGCTGCAAAGCCTCAGCAACCTTTCAGGGCCTTTGCACCTGCCAGCCCTGCATGCACATTACCAAAAAAAACGGGAAAACACCATGGGTATTGAGGGGGCAGTTTAAAACATAGATTGGATGTGTAGTATAAGTAAAAGAGGGGTTTCTCTTTTTCTATTCCTCCCTATCCTTTTTCAAAGGAGATATAGAAATGTCAATTTGTCTTCAGCTTTTACTTTATAGTGTCCCTGTTGCATTGACAAAGATTAAATAAACTACAGCTTTAATATGTCATAAATCAGAAGAGAGAGCCACAGACCTCTTAACATTAAGGGTTTTTTGGATCTGGATTCAAACACTCCAGGTTTATTTCACTGATAGTTGCAGTGTACAAAAATATCACCTTACAGAGATTCCTCAGTGTAGCCATGGGAGAGAATACAGACTCACTTTCCATTGTGTTGAAGAAAAGGGTGTAAATACTTACCAAAAACATATTTGTGGGCAGTAACCAAAGCCCTGTTACATGAATTTCACTTTTTTTTTTTTTTTTTTTTTTTAGCACAACACATAAAATATTTACCTCCCCAAGTCCAGCTCTGAAACATTCACAAACTCTTCCTTTTTGCTTTGCATCCAGGCCCTCAGCTCCTGGCTAATAATATAGAGAGTCTTTTATTTGCATAGTCTAGCAAATGCACATGGGAATTGTGCTGAGCACTCACATGTACATAGGGGGTTTTTGGACTCATTAAGTATTGGTACAAATTAGAATGGTTACTTCTGCTTTGGAAACATCTGTCTCACCACCTCTTTGTAAATGAGGCTGACACCCCAACCAGCCTTGTAGGGTGTACTGTAATCATATCCTGATGCTATGGTAGTACCTGACAAGAGAATTCCTGTTGCAGGAACCAGGGTAAAGCTGAGTAAGTGAGAATACTCAGGCTCCTGAGGAGCACCCAGCATCCACAGACCCTGCAGCTGCTTCTCCCTGAGTCACAACTCCATCATGTTTAACTGACCTTGAAACAAATAGGTGGGGTGCTGGTCAGCAGAAAAAGTGGAGGAAGAAGAGCTTGAGTGGTTTTAGGAAAACAATGAAATGCATGTTTTAATAGAGCAAGTCATCTAAAATTAAGCATTTTCAACAGAATTCCAAAGCCCAGGCCAGGAGAAGGAGACTACAGGCATCTGCCTGAGTTTCATTAACTACCTCTTGATAGTTTAACCATTGGTAATTGAAGGCAGGAGCAAATGTACCAGAAGTGATAGGCAGACCAGAAGGGAAATGAAGGGTGGTAGAAGATTGGGTGGAAAAATTAACACATCAAGTTCAGCAGTGAAGAAATTACTCTCTACCATAAGGCTTATGACCACAGAATTAAGAAAAGCCAAACCTAGTGCATTTCAGGGAAATAAAAAATATTCCACCTTTTTTAATGGCTGCATGCTTATTATAGTGCCTATTACACTATGGGAGAGTTGTCCTCTGCTCTTGGTTATCCTTAAACCCTAAATCAATTTCTGAACTAAAATTATTCTTCTATTTCGATCTTAGTGATGACTTCCCAGCCCCCACCACTGCCAAATCCAGGCAGCCAACGCAGGTGTTCCCACTATACATTCACACTTCCTTTTTATCTTCAATACCTGACAAAGTAGAGAACTGTGTAGTGTAAGTCCTTTTCAACAATTCCTTTTATGATGTCATTAATTAAAAAAAAAAATCACTTTTCTAGCTATCATCTTCTCTGGAGACACAGAATTCTGGAGAATATCCATTTTTGTTTCACATACAGCAGGAGTGTAGCTCTTGACTTTGGGATGAGTGTGTGTCTGTGTGTGCAAGATTACAACAAGTGGAAATTATTCTGAACCAAAAGGTGACATAATTTTTTCCTGTTATCTTTAAATTTGTTCTGTAGTCTCCAAAATTCAAGATACATTTTCTGAAAGGTTGCAAAGAGCAGCACTACTGTGAAACAGCTACATCCTTCCCTTCCCTGAAAGGGAAATTGAAGCACCAACCCCCCGCCTGAATTCCTTATGCAAGCTTGTGGTTTTTGACAAAATCAGGATTGGGAACCAGGTCTTCTAACACTTGTTTATTCTTCAGCCCCAGATTAGGCTTCCTCTTTGGTGGACAGTAAACTCAGGAATCCCCCTTTCACAGACCCTTGCTCTAACAGCTAAGAATTGAAAAAAGGCCACAGGACTAAGAAGTCAGGTTTTACATAACATTAAAATGCTTGGGCACATGTACTGTATCTGTATCTACTACATGTGTGTCTAATTCGAAATATTCAATAATTTATATATTTTCAACCAAGAGCTGCCAGTTTTCCTTCCACTTCTTTGTTAATGAAAACATCTTAAGTTGCCTAAATTTACAGAATATTTTGACCAAACATACTAAGATACATCATCTGCTTGATGATTACTTATTGAAGTCAGACAGCTTTTGCCTTGCAAATGTCTTTAAATGATGCACAGATAAAAAGGAAAGCAACACTGGAACAGGGGCTGTCGGGTGTACAGCCCTGTGGTCCCTCTCAGTTTTTCTATGGGTATGAATTGCTCTGCTCAAATCTCTCTTTTATGGTGACAAACCGATTTAACAAGCTGGTATGCTTTCCTAAGCCTTCAAAAACACAACATGAAATTACCCTATTTGCCCTCCCAACTATGTCAGGGAAGAAATTAAAAAAAAAAAAAAAAACACAAACCCCCAAAAACCAAAAATAAATTCAAACAAACAAAAAAATCAGCCTATGAGGGCTTTAGTTAGAGGCTCATTTGCAACTGAAAAGATGAGGCTCGCCCAAACTTTGCACAAATAGGAACGTGCAAAATAGAAACTTCAGATAAGCTGTGGAAAGAGGGTGGGATTTCCAGAAAATAGGGAAGAACTTGTTACACCCTCCTTGTCAAACTTTGCAGGATCACCGCAGCTTCTCTGGAGAAACAGTGTGTGCCGAGGGGGAAAGCGAAGAGCTTTCCTTTTGGTTCTGCTTCTCCTATACAAACTGCTTGCCTAATTTCCTTTGCAATCAGAGAAATATTCAGCTCAAACCCCATCATTTCCACATCTTACTCTGCTGTGTACTTTTGCTACAAAGTCTCTCACTACTTCCATAATTCTATATCATGAATATTGTACCAGGATCTCAGTTCTTCTCAAGCCCATGACTGCATTAGTAACAAGCAAGTTAAAGCCTCCAGAGCAGGGGGAAGAGGGAGAGGCTGGAGCCTCTCAGCACCTCCCAGAGAAACCCCTCCAAAAAGCATCAGGGCCAGCGGGCCGAGTCCCTCCGCTGTTTTACACCGCGTCAACACGGGAAGTTACACAGCTCATCTTCCTCGGTGTTTTCAGGGGCAATCCTTGGAGCTTTTCCCCAGACAAGCAGAATAAATGCTTTGTCACTGGTGGGTGGCAGCTGCCCCATTGCCGCTGCCCCCCGGGAGAGCACCAGCCCTTGCCGGGAGACGCGCGGCCCCGGCAGCCGGAGGGGTCCTGCTGGATGGAGCTCATCGGTCCTCGAGCATNGCCAGCCCAGAACTCCCTCAGGGACACTGATGTGCCTCTAACCCGACCGCTGATCACCTCGAGACACCCCCTTTCCTCAGGGGGATGCGCTCAGCCCCGCAGCGCGCCCTGACAAGCTGGCAGGCCTGGGGTTGGAAAGGAAATACCCGGGAGAAACAAACACCAGGAGGTTTGGTGTCAGCAGAGAGGGGAAAAGAAATTTACACTGTATATATTTAAAAAATACATTTTGGGTGGCGTTAAAATACAAAAAATAATTTCTTCAGGAAATTGCACTTCTTGGCTTCTTTGGACTAAGCCTGCCTCTGCACCAGGAAAACACTGGGAGGAATGAAGGTGGGCGTAAGAAGCACTGCCTAAATGAGCTTTCTATAAAGTGTTGCAGCAGTGATAAGGCAAAAAAAATTAGTATAAATAATAGTACAGTTGTCACGTACAGTCAGCACACAAAAAGTGGGCCTGGAAAGCGCTACCCCAAAGATGGATATTACAGAGAAGGGATTTATATTTTTTTTTTATGGTAGCCCCATATCAGTTTCAATTTTAACTATGTATCAGGACAAAGAAAAGAAATAGGGAATTTAGATTGATCCATGATCATCTCAGAAAACTACACAACAAATTTCTGGACCCCACAGAACACCTTGGCCTGCTTTAGGCACAAAAATTAATTACAGGACCCAAGAGTGCGCGGCTTCACCGGATCTCACTCGGCAGGACCGCTGCGCCACCCGGCACTGCCCCAGAGGCTCCCGCAGCCTCTCCCTCAGCAAGATTTCAGCAGCAGCACGGTCAGACCCTCGGCACAGACCAAGAGAGAGATGCTATCACCATTTCCTTTCCCTTCCCTCAGGCGCTTGCTCTTTAAAGAAACACTCCCTTCGAAAAAGGGAACTGCAGCAGCACTGGGCTTTCCCCCCCGACCATCCATGCTGCCGCTCTGCGACGTTCCCTTTCCAAGGATTTGCTGAGCGGTGCTGTGTGGAAGACCAAATCTGTAGTCCAGAAATTTGTTGGTTCAACAAAAGGGATGGCTGAAACAAGCTGCCTGACAAAGAGCGTGCGCTTCCTGTTGTTGGCAGAAAGTGAGACTTCACGCTGTTCCCCCTTGCTTCCTTTAAAAAACAGTGCCAGGAATTGATGTAAATTGGCTTCGGAGCATCTGACCCACAAAGCAGGGAAGTGAGAAACTGTAGGACTCGGGAAGACAGAGCAATATTAGCCATCTATCTCTGAATATATACGGGGGTTTCAGGTACTTGATCAGGCCATCAGCGATTTTCCCTTGAGACGTGCTCAAGGGGCTGAGCCTCCAGCGGCTCCAGGGAATGATTCCTCCAGAGAAATCAGTGAAGTGATTTCTTCAGCCACAAAAGCTCCACCGCCGGGCACCCTGGGCACGCTGCCCGGGCAGCTCGGCCGCACACTGGCAGAGGGATCAGCCGAAAAGTTAACTCCTTACCCAGCACAAAGGGATCCTGCCGGGGCCATCAGGAGAGGGTCCGCCGCTGCTGGGTACGGGTGGTGCTGGAGTTTGACCCTGTTGCAAGAGCACAATGGTTTTTTTCTTCCGAGACAATCCTGAGAGAGTAACAAATGCCGTTTGCTATCAACCAAAACCCAGATGAATTGAGACTTTTTAATTAATTGGACTCAGATCTTATTACCTGTCCTGTATCTACATTTCAATGCACTTTCAGGATCTTCAGCCTGGGAGACTGCTCGCATCTGCTTATTTAATTTACTCTCTTATTAAAATTCCCAGGATCAAGGATCAGTTTAAATATAAATGCACTGGACCAGGATTTTCACCTCTTTTCCCAGCTCCAGCTGACCTGAGACAAGAAGTAGAATTAATCTTTTAGAACCCTACCTGGGTTAAATAAAAAGTTGTGGAATTGTCAGCCTGGTTTTTGCAGCTCCCTCAAAAAAAAAAAAAAAAATCGAATCTCACCCAACGAAAAAACAATCAATACAATAATTAATAAAAGTCCAGCAACAAGTCATTAACACTGGATGATTTTTATTGACAAAACAAGGAAACAGCATTGACTACCCCTGGGCTTTCCTTAAGAAATTGGATGGACTTCTTTGGGAAAAGAACTCCATCTGGTGGCAGGCTAAAAAAAAAAAAAAAAAATCAACTGAACACAACAGCGATGCTCCCCTCTCTGGAAAAGGTTGCTGTTTCTGGAAATGGAGAGGATTTGTGTGGATAACTATTTCTCCATAGACTTTTAAGATTTATGTAGGAAAGATGGAGCAAGGCATCCTTCAGGCTTGCTAAACCTGTCCCAAATGCAGGCAGAGCTGAAGCATCTGAGCTCTCAGGCTCCCGCATCCCAGGGCACAACTTCTGCTGCCGACAGCGCTGCGTGAGCCATCCCCGGCCTGAGGAAGATGAGGAGCAGCGGTGCCACTGCCACCTGCACCCACAGCTCCACATCGGGATTCACCCACAGACAGTAACTACATCCCTCTGTGGTGATAGAAAAAGGCAGCACCACTTTTCCACTGCTTTAAGGGCAGTAAAGGCTCTTTAAACATGAATTTTTTTTTTTTAAGGGGATTGTTCTACAGACAAAAGGTAACATTCCCTGCCATGAATGCCCCCTACTCCGGAGTGACTCCAGGTCTGAACTGTACTACCAGGACTATCTGGGGGGCTGCAGTACCACAACTATTTTTAAATGCACATGAGAAATAGTTTCCATGAACGAAGCCACAGTGGAGCAGTCCCCAGCGTGCTCAGCCTTGTCCCTTCTGAGACATTTACAGACACAGTGTTACTGTGTGTTTTCAGCAGATGACAGCAAAAGTTTCTGAAAATTTGGTCTTCTGTTTCTTTGATGCAAAACTTCTGGTTTTGGATTGACTTCTGATATCACAATGTTTTAATTATCACATCTAATTTTTTTCAGTCAGCTCTCAGACTCACTGTCATATGACAGTAAGGCACCACATTAAGCAGGGTGGAACCTTATAAATTTAGCATTAAAATCACTGAAAAAAATATCACAAGGCATGTGCAGAAAATAATGAACTGATCACAGAATTATCACTAAAAGCTTCTTTTTTCTCTCTAGTTGTAGCTATGGAGCCCAGAGGTTCCGTGACCTTCTTGAGAGTGGAGTTTTCTTTTAGTTTTGTGTCATCACCACTAAATGTTTTTATATAACATTGAGCCATCAACAGGTATTGAAAAACATATCATCATTGGCAAAATAATCTGAAAGTATATGTTAATTTGTGTCTTTACATGTAATCAATCTCTCCACCTACAGCACTTTTCAATTTTCTCTGTTGATTCTATTCGCATTTTCTCTCTTTTTTATTAAGAGAAGTTGGCACCAGAATATCAGACACCAGATCCCAGAGTTCATGCCCTCACTGCAAAACAATTCTCCATCACTTAAGAAAAATCAGGAGTATCTATAATGATTTATAAATGGCTATATCCTTCATTACACCAGATCTATATCCATTCTGTAGTGCAAATAATTGATGTGCAAAAATTACAATATATCAAGAGAATTGAAGCTCCCTATGTCAGTATTTAGTCCTCTTTTTTTTTTTCTTGTCATACTTGATAAAAAAAAAAAAATCCACAGGTCAAATAAGTTCTTCTTCTTCAGAATATTGAACTAAGTATGTGAGCATGGGCCATATCATAACAACTCTTGTAAGAAATCTCACTGGTTACATCAGACCAGTAAGGAGAAGCAGTCAGCAAGTGTCACAAAATAAAATTACTCACTTGGAGAAGGAGAGAACAGACTTGTAGGTCTTAACCACCACTGAGGAATATTTGGGACTGGTGACATTCATTAATCAAAATGATTGTGCACAACAGGTTTAGGTGGAACTGTCCCAGCTGGCAGAGACACACTTACCTTTGGCTGTAGGCAAAAAGTTATAAAGAGACAGGTTTACTAATACCAACAATCAAAAATCATAAAGAACACTCTAAATTTAAAAGCAGAAGCCTAGGCAATTTAATCTCTTATTACATTTTAACCCATAGTACAGAACTCAAAACCTCTAAGAATTGGGTAGGAATAAGCTACTGCCCAGAATTTTGTGACTTACTACTGAAAAGAAAAAAGCTGGCATTTCCTTTTCTCTGGGAACACAATCATTCCAGACAGTCTTTCAGAGCAATGCATTAGTGGGCTGGCCATCATTGCATTTCAAGTGTTCAGGTGCTTCTATTTTACAAAGCCCAGAGAGAATTTCTGATTGCAGCATGCCAGTTCCAAAGCCAGGCAAACTAATTTAAAACTGGAATTTTCTATCAGCACAGTTTAGGGAAAGCCTGAGCTCCTGGAAGCTCTTCTCACGTGTCTGGTGCAAAGCCTCAGAGCAGCCTGGCCATGTTTGATTACTCTGCAGGATGTGATAAGATCAGAGGCACCACAGAACACAAGATGCCGCCCACCCCTGACCACTACAAACCAACCCGACTCAAACAGAGGGGCTCTCTTGGGCTTAGGGGGTTGTTTAGGAATCTGAGAGACCACCTCAGCTGCACCCAGGAGCTCGTGGTTGTGATGCTACAACCGAATCACATCCACAGCAGCCTTGTCCCTGCTTCAGCTCAGACAGCTGGAGGTTCCCCTTTTCTGTTCCCCCCCTTCCCTGCCGAGCTAACGACTCCAGTCATGCCTGGGTGAAGAAAGGGCAGGTGCTCCCCTTTTCCCCAGTGACCTACAGTGAGGAAGCACTGCACCATCTCTCCCCCAGCCAGAAAGCAGATCTGCTGTCTTTACAGCATCCCTGCAGCTTTCATTCACTTTCCTTGACCCTCAGCTTCTGGAAGAGAACAATATTGCCTTTTGCTTACTGGTCCATCTTTGCCACAAGAAAACAACTTAATATTCGTCTGGAACAGGTTGTGTGTCTTGGCAATATGAGAATATGGACACAGGACACACCTGCTCTGAGTCTTTCTCGTGTGATATTTTCTGAAGACAGAAGTCATTCAGCTGTTCTAACAGCTCTGCCCAGCAAGTTGTAAAGCCATAATCAAAGTGCAGTAGGAGCCAAGCAACACGGCACGTCAGAGATTTCACTTGGGTCTTTCTTGCAGCATCCTGCAGACGATGGATTCACTGCTGACCATTCCTGATGGAAGAGAGAGGCTCTGCTGCATAACTGCTGTGGAAACCAGCCTGGGCAAGATGGGCAAACACAGCAACTTCAGAACAACTTTGCTGCAAATGAGCAATAAATTGAAAAATTTGTCCATCTGCCACCCTGCATCCATGGCCAGCCCTACTCTGCTCCAGTTTTGTCCCTTGTCACTGCCCAGCACTGTCATTCGGGGTACCTCAGCACTGAATAGTTAGGAGCACACAGAAGTGATTGGAAGTCCAGCCAACA
Organism: Rhipidura dahli; assembly: GCA_013399225.1. Classification (NCBI taxonomy): domain Eukaryota; kingdom Metazoa; phylum Chordata; class Aves; order Passeriformes; family Rhipiduridae; genus Rhipidura; species Rhipidura dahli. The sequence continues at coordinate 165,290 of VXAC01000004.1, forward strand.
ACACATTATTAAAAGGAGTGGAGAGTGACATTTATTTAGTACAGGTGGTATTGCACTGCCAGATGAAAACAGATCCCAACTGTCTCAGGTCCCTGCTACAGAGGGGATGACTAAACCTTTCCCTGTGTCCATGATGAGAGCAATACAGACAGGACAAGGCACAGAACATTTGCATCACAGTAACAGAGATGAGGCACTGTGGAAGAATGTGAATAACCTTCAATCTTTCTAAGGAAGAATCCAGGCAAGAAAGCCATTTTATTAATGGCTAACACTAAACATTTACCAGTCTGTGCTTGCAGAATGCAGCATCCACTGAATACATCAAGTCCTGGGTATGATCATATCACTGGTATGGGAATAAAGTCCAAAAAGAGACCAAGAATTTTATAAGTACTGTACGTTTTTAAAAAACAAACCAGGCAAAACACAAATCAGGCATCATAAAAAATAATTCACCTTACACTAAGTGGGAGTTTGAGGACTTCTTAGAGTCCTTTCCAGACCCAAAACTGTGATAATGCTATCTTGGCTTCACAGCTATGACCCAAAATTTTATGAAGTTTCTCACCTAATGGGACAAAAAAAAAGTACTAGAGACCTATTAGTGCTATAGCTGCTTATAGCTCCAGCATCTTACATGACTGATTTTCTACAAGACAAAGAATGGTAATAAAATACTAAAAAGCAAAGCTAAGAAGCTGGGACTTTGGGAATGCTGTGTCTGCATCCTCCCTGAGTGCTGTGTTTATGTGAATTGCTCTGTGCAGGGCACACATGTGAAGGTTTTGGTCGGGGAGGGCTGCAGCGGTGGCCTCCCTGGGCTGGGCACGGCTGGTTCCAGCAGACCCACGGAGCAGAGGCCTGCACTGCAGCCCAGGGGACAGCCCACACTGGTTGGTTTGGTGGCTTGTTTTCCAGTGTCACGCTGGCTTGTGAGCAGTTCCATAATTTCTGTTGGAAGGAAAATTGCCTCATTTCAAAAGGACAATCTTAGTGATGCCCGTAAGAGGCCAGTCTGGTTTCTACCCACTCGCCATTAGCAGGTGATGATCATTTCTGCCTCATCAGCTTTTTCCCCTACTTGTGTTGGCACAGTTTTCTGTAAATGAAAATCCCCCCGGGGACTTCATACAGCTCTGAGACAATTTAGACAACTCAAATCCAAGGTGGACTGAGAGTCTGAATTGCCTCGTTTACTAATAAGACCTCACTTTTCCAGGACTGCAATTATTTAGCTTTAAAAGAAACTGAGAGATTGTGCACCCAACGTTGCTGAACCACAAAACCAGAGGAGAGTCCTGAATTTCTTCTTCCAAAGATCAGCCAGCCAAAAAGAATAAATAATGAAGTACATAGGATTCTGCATACACTAAACAGATCCATTAAAGTGAATTTATCTGCACCATTTCCCTTAAATTACAATCATGCCCTATTTCTGTGCAATTTTCTGTATTTTGCGAAATTATGTTCCTGGCAGTCGAATCGCTGTGTGGAGACTGTTACAGAGGGTTATGAAACTCATCTTGGGCTGACACTGCAAGCCCTGCTGGCCCTGAGCTCTGCAGCACAGCCCAAAGGATGCTACATGGCTGAAGAGATGGTCATGTTACCTTCATCATTACTAAAACAGAATAAACCTTACCCAATGTTCCCTTTCACTGTTTCCATGTGTTTCCTAAGGAAAAAAGGCATGTTCAAGTAATCCATGTAATGAATAGCCTAAATAGTAAGAAGAAGAACAGCCTTCTCTCGTGCTGTGGTTCTACTTTTGTGTCTTTGGCAAGTTTCGCTTTGCAGGAGACAAATATGAGGCACAGAACTTTTGTCCCAGTTCTTGCCACCTCAGGAGGAGCTTTATTCTCTTATCACTCACTGGTCCCTCCTTGCAGAGCATTTCTACCAAAATGTGACTATTCAGGTACCCAGATGACCACAGAATGCTCCCTTGGCATACCAGAGTAAAGTCCAGCATAAACAAGGCAATTATTTAATCATATGTAAGGCATTTATTAACCCTTGAGCAGACCTTAGATTTTACTGAACAATTAAAATTCTCACAGGTTTCATTCACTTTCCTGAGCAATGACCTTAAAGAAATGTTTGTAGAGAGAAAAAATCTTACCTAGTATGTGTTTAGAGCTCTCCAAAACTGAACTTGTAAAAGCAGACTTAAGCTCATAATCTTTACCCAGGTGGCACAAAAGTCAGTTGTTTTGGACCACATCAAACATTTGTTCTTATGAAATAATCTAACTATATTACTCCCACTATTTCATAAAGGAAGATAAATTCCCATACCTGAATTTTTATATCTCTGCAAAACTATTTCTAATACATACCGGACTTTACAAAAAACATGAGCTATGAATAAAACTCATTTGTTTCAATCAGGATGAGATCTAAGAAATTCTAAGACTTCCAAATTATTCTGAATTCAAGGCTCACTACAGCCTCCTGGACCCTGTAGTTCCCAAATGTCTTTTAAAAATGCTAAACAGCATTCATCCAGAGAAACCCAAGGAAGAACAGCTTTTAAGCTCTGCCTTCTCCCCAGTATGAGAAAATGTTCTTTAGAGAAACTGAACACCAAGCACAGAGAGCACAGTAGCCAGCTCTGCCATGCTAACAAAGGAATCCAAAGGAAAGCTTGCCATTTATTTTCCTTTCAGGGGCAGCTGTGTTCAGCCAGTGGGCAAGGACAGGTTATGTGAATAAAAGGCCGTGCATTCTTTCCTGCCTTAGGTACAAATGCCAAATATGAGCTAGCCAGGAATTTTACCATTGTTGCATGAGGACTTCTTAAGCAGCAGTGGAACCCAGGAGATGTTGGGACATGGGATTTCTCCTTCCTGAAGAGTAGAAGCCACTAGAGCCCACCACTCTCAGAGTAAGGCATCTTCCATCTTAATTTGATGGATGCAGCTGCTGCTGTTTCTGCTTGGGGGTCCAGCCAGAGCAAGGCTGAGCCCCTAATCCAAACCAGTGGATACAAAACCACACACACACACAGAGACAAGGACAGAGGGAGCAGTGTCTTTCCCAGCACACACACACAAATGCACTCCCACACACCCATCCACAGCCCCACCCTGTCCCTCAGCTCCAGCCTCATGGGACCCATGGTCACCAGTGTGAGACACAACCCCTATACCCTCCAGTTTCACAAGGACACCTCACTCACGGAGCCTTCAGACACTGCCATGGGATTTAAGCTCATTAAATACCCATGCCCAGACCCCAAGCCCCCTTATCCTGCCACTGGCAAGGCTCTTTTCAGATGCTGGTTTTCCTCCTTGCCAGCTTGTCCAGTCTTTAGTTTGGCAGTGAGTTTTGGATCCCTAAAGCACCTGGTGGGCCACACTGGCTACTCCATGGCTAGTTCCAGATGATAAAACCCCATGGCCTCCTCTCCAGCTGCAGGTGTCCAAACCTCCCAGTAAAGCACACCCACACATGCTGATGCAGCACAGAAAGCAAGGTCAAGCAGAAAATCGTGAGAAAAAGTTTTTAATGAGAAGCTGGGATAGATTGCAGTGACAAGTCACAAGGCTGTCAGACAAGAACGATGTCAGACAAGATCCTCTTTTGTCACCCCTTCCATTTTTCCATACAAGCCCACATTCACCTCCACCTTCTCCTCCCTTTGCTCCTGTCTCCTCCCAAACAAAGTTCCTCTAACTACTCTTCCCCATCTGTCCCAGTTTTGCCATATCCCTACCCAAAATTGGTATTTCTGCTATTACTTGAATCCGTTACTGATACAGCTTGGTGCACCTTGCAAGATTCCCCAAATATTCAATTATTTGTGAGGTTTGATCACCTTCCCCTAAATTCATCCATCTTTCTCAGCATCTGTAAATTCCATCAGCCTCTTGCTGCCACTGCAGTTCAGCGATTTCTCTTATCATGACCAGCAGTTCCTCATGGTCTTTTCAGCTGGCAAAGCCTCAGCCAGAGCCTGGACATCTGCCTGCATAATGTAGGAAAGTTTAATTCCAAGACAGAAACAGAAAGTGCAGATGCACTTAACTGCCACGGATTTAACACGTGGCACTGCTTAAGTCCCCAAATGCTCCTGTGAAACAGCTGAGCTGCAGCTCATCTTCCACAGCCAAATGTCTGATTCCAGGTTTCATAGAGCTCCAGGTCCCTGGGGGACACACTGGGCCGCACTGTTCTCAGGGCACTCTCAAAGTCTAGGAAAGAGATGGGCCGCACCTGATCCGGCGTGATGGTTGCAATGTCCATGGACTGCAGACTGCGGATAGGGCCCAGAGAAGCTTCCCGACAGAGCTGTGTCATGTCTGCCCCAGAAAACCCATCGGATTTCTGGACTATGAGTTCAATTTCCTCTTCATTTAGAGAGCAGTGCTCCTTTGCCATCAGCCGGGTGACAATCTGCTTCCTGGCGGAGGCTTCTGGCAGAGGGATGTACAGTCTCTTCACCAGTCTCCTCCGGGCAGCTTCATCAATTTCCTGGGGTCGATTTGTTGCTCCAACCACGAGGATACGATCTTCAGAGGAGGTTGTTGCCCCATCTAATTGCACCAGAAATTCAGTTTTTATTCTCCTTGATGACTCGTGCTCCCCCTCTCCACGCTGGGACAACAGGGAATCGATCTCATCGATGAAAATCACTGCTGGCTGCTGACACCGCGCCACGGCAAACAGCGCACGGACCATCTTCTCCCCCTCACCCACCCATTTGGAAGTCAGAGAGGAGGCACTGATGCTAAAAAAAGTTGCTCCAGACTGGCATGCAATGCACTTGCCTATGAGGGTCTTGCCAGTCCCAGGGGGGCCAAAGAGAAGAATTCCTTTGGGAGGACCACGCAGGCCGGTGAAAATGTCTGGCCTCAGCATGGGCCACACCACGATTTCTTTTATCGTAGCTTTGGCAAACTCAACTCCAGCAATGTCATCCCAGCCGACCGGAGGCCCGTGGTCCATGATCTCGTGCATGATGAGTTCAACCATCTTTGGTTCTATGTTTTTCAGCCGTTCATCCACAGGCAGCAATGGATCTGTTGATCCCCCTACATGAGGTTTACACTGTGCCCCTCCGTTTTCACTTCCATCTTGTTTCGGAACCGGAGGCACGAACTTGCCGAACGGACCCCGAGACCTGCCTGCACCCAGGGATTTTTTCACACCTCCATATGACGAGACTGGTGCACGCTGGTTTTGAGATTTCTTTTGCTGATCCACCCACAGCTGTTCCTTTGCAGTTTTAAACCCAGGAGCACTGCTCTCTTTGTTTCTGTTTCTTTGCCCTGAAAAACCACTAGTTTCTGTAGAAAGGGAAGCCTGACATGGAGCAAGGCTAGGAACAGCTGTGCTGCCTTCATCAGCCAGACCATAGAATGCTTTCCTTTTCCCAGAATTTGCAGACCAGGCAGGTACAGCTGACTGGTTGAAAAGAGACAAATTTTGTCCGTCACAAGAGTCACCTGACATTTTCAGAGAACTACTATTAGTGGCTTCTTTACTTCCAAAGAGCGGAGTTGCCTGGAAACCTGGATGAACCTGTTTGCTTAAGGAGGCTGAAATGGCAGGAAGTGTATCTGAAGTTCTGGTCACGGGAGGCACACTGCTTTGAAGGGACTTGATGAGGGAAGATGAGGGATGCTCAAGAAGATCTGGTCCCTGACTTGCACATTTTGCTGAGCCAGCACTGAGCTCAGTCTCCCTGGTACTGCTGAAGACATTGAGTTTAGGAAGAGCTGGAGCAGCGGAGGCACTGACCCCTTTATCAGCTCGTACACGGGCATCTGTTGGTGCCATCTGAGAACTCTGGAAAAATTTGCCAGCCTGCATCCTCTCTTGCACACATTTTAACTCAAATACATTATCTGTTGTCAAGGCAGATTGCCACTTGTCACTGTCACTTTGCTGACATTTTGCCAAAGCCAAAATGTTTTCTGCATAGTTATTCAAGCCAGTCTCTGCATTGCCAGAGTCAATGATCGCAGAGTATTTCTCTGCGTACTTCTTAAACAGGTTGGCAGCACAGACCTGGGAGATCTCGGAGTTTGCCCATGCATACTGAATGCGCAGGATCTTGGCACGGTACCCATCTGCCTTCTGCCTGGGTGTGCAGGTGTCAGAGGTGACAGCAAAGTAACTTTTCTGCCAGTCACTCAGGTGCACCACGCTGGGGGTGGGGGCCTCCATCGCTGGCACTGGAACAGACAGAGAATTCCTGCAGTTACGAAATGCCATCTCACACCATTCGCACGGTCTGCTTTCCCCCTCTCCTAAATACTTACATGGGAAAACCTACATTATTTTAACTGAGAGAAACAGAGCAGGAGGTCTTGCAAGCTACTTAGCCAGCCTGGACACTTTACTGTTTTCAAAAAGCAACCAGCTTTGTGGTGCAAAGGCATTTAGACTGAGGTTCTCTTTTCTTCCTTGTCAGAAGAAAGAAAAGGAGAAGAAAAAAGGGGGGGGTGGGGGGGAAGAGAGTTTGCTTCTATCCAGAGGTCTCCTGGGGAGGTAAGTAGACTGCAAAGAATGGTAACAGATGGCCAAGCAAAACTTGGCCTTGTTAAACGAAATCACCAGTGCTTTCACTCTTATTTGACAGACTATGGCCCAGTGCAGCAGAGGACAGAGGACACACCACTGTCAGAATGATCTCATTTATTACAGTGATGGCAATTCAAATGAAACAATTAAGCCAATAAGTAAAATTGTAGGCAGTCTCCGAGGGGAGATTAAAATGGAATGAATAATCCTGAATGTATCAAGCTTTCAGATTAATAAAACAGTAACAGATTACTAGCAAATCTTCAAAACTGTTTATTCCATTTAGAAGGCATTGAAATGTCCCCATTTTACACTTTAGAGAAACAAAAGTATTTTTGTGTGTTTAAAGCAATGCTTGTTTCTCAGTTTCAGAAAGCAGAATTTAAACTCCTTTAGTGTTGGGGTTTTTTTGAGAAAGAGAAAAGACATTTGGCTCAGGAGGAATATTTTGTTTGACTTGAAATGGTTTGCTCACGTTCACGATGTACTTTCTTTCTCTGCAAGGTAATGTGCCCATATATTCTGCACCTTTCTTTCCAACAGAGTATGAGTCAAGTTGCAATCTCCTGAATCAGCTATGGACTGTGCAGGAGTCCAGATGAAGGCACAGGTACAATGTCCATACAAGGCTGGGGAGACAGAACTTAAGGAATCCAGGGTATGTGGGGGTGTCCTCTCTAATTATTGGCAAAAAGTCTGGCATCAGCACTAGACAACAGAGAGCACAATATGATTATTGTTCATATGATTATACGGTTACACTGGTGGTAACCAGTTTGAAATTTGTTTAGTTTGATTGTTCACAGAATCACAGAGTGTGTCAGGTTGGAAGAGACCACAAGGGATTATCTGGTCCAACCTCCATGCTCAAGAAGGGTTGTCCCAGAGCACATGGCACAGGATTGTGTCCAGACAGTTCTTGACTATCTCCAGTGAGGGAGACTCCAGAACCTCTCTGGGCAACCCATTCCAGTGCTCGGTCACCTGCACAGGAAAGAAGTTCTTTCTCATGTTCAGGGGAAACTTCCTGTGCATCAGTTTCTGCCCATTGCCTCTTGTCCTAGCACCACCAAGAAGAGCCTGGCTCCATCCTCTCGACATCCTCCTTTTAGTCATTTATATATCTTAAGCATCCTCTAGCATCACATTCTCTCTCCCTATTCTAATCCGTATTAACTGTCCACACAGCTTTACAACTTCTTTCCCGGACAGCCACACGCATACAGGTTCAGGCAGAACTGTTCCCAGACGAGGCCATCGTACTTCGTGTGCATGCCTGAAGCTGGTGTGTATCCCGGCACTGGCACCAGTGGATCTCTGGCCCAGAGGTGCGTGCTGCCCTCAGCGCGGAGCGGGCGGGAGGCGCTGCCGGTGTCGCTGCCCTCACACACGAGCACAGCCGGCACGGGGCACGCTTGCCTGCGGGCCAGGGAACCACAGGCGAGTACGCGAGCACACCCGCCCATTCACTGCCCTCAGGCCAGGAATGCAGCCGGGGAGCTGCCCGGGCACGGCTGAGCCCTCGCCGCCCCTCCCCAGCCGGCAGCCAGGGCCCATCAGCTTAGGAGCCCTGGCCGGCCCGGCGGCGGGCGGTCCCTCCCTCACGGCCCCGGGAAGCGGAGATCAGAGCCCCAGGGAGGTCCTGCAGCTCCTTCCCTCCTTTCTTCCCTCCCTTCTCTCTCCCGTTCCCCCAGTCCCGGCCCTCCCGCTCCCCGCTCCCCGCACCCACCGGCCGCCGCCGCCGCTGCGAACCGCGCGCGTTCGCTCTGCACTCGGCCCCGCCCCGCCCCGCCCGCCAATCGGATAACAAGGCTGCGGGCGGTGCAGCCAATCAGAGGCTGGGAAGGCGGGCCGAGCTGGGGAGGGCTGGGCTTTCCGCGCTGATGTCACCCGCGGCGATGGGAGGGACGGCGCGCGGCAGGACGGGCACTTCCTATTGGCTGCGCCTGAGGCGCGCGCTGTCCAATGGGTGCGGGGTCCGTGCCTTGGGGGGCGGGGCCGGTCCTGCGCCACCCGCAGCGCGTGGCAGAGCGCGCGCCTGCCTATTGCGGGTCGGCGCGGCCCCCTGGCGGCCTCCCCGGCTCCCTCCCGTCGGCTCCCTCCCGCCGGCTCCCTCCCGTCGGCTCCCTCCCGCCGGCTCCCTCCCGTCGGCTCCCTCCCGCCGGCTCCCTCCCGGGTCCCCCGCGGAAAACCCAGCCTCCGTCCCCGGGCGCTCCCCTGGTGGTGGTGTCTCGGCTCCCACGCTCTGCCAGCCCTGCTCACACGCTTTGGAATAACTTTTCTGTTAAAGGCTTGGTTCCCCCGCTGAAGATCAGAGCAGCCGAGAATGGAGAGGCTGGAGCATGTAACAGGTCCTGTCTCACCCATTGCCTATCCAGGCCATTTTCAGTAGCAGTAGAAAATGGAAACGTGGAGATGTGCGGTTTCTGTGAGGCAGAAGAGGCCTATACCTTCAGTTCGGCGGCTGAAGGAGCACAATTTCTATTGCTTTTCTGGTGTCAAACTCGAGTTTGGCAGCCCAAGATGGCAGGGCAGCCACCTCCCATCAACATTCCCCAGCTACCCGCTGTTTGTTCCTCTCCTCTCAGTCAGAAGCCCCAGTGGATGCCCTTTGCTCCGCTCACAGGCAGCCAGGCCAGTGGTGTCCCAGGCTCTGTCCTTGGCAGCCGCCCTCCGCACAGGACGGGCTCCACAGGAAGCAAGTTCCATGAATGATGGCCCAGGCAGAAAGCTCTGGCTCTCCTTGTGGTGACTTTGCAGCCAGTGCTGGGTACCTGGCCCTTAGGCACACAAGCATTGACTTCCACAGCCACCACCTATTTATTTCATCTCTACCCCGGGCACCGGCTGTGGCCACCAGGGCAGTGTGAAAAGGGGATGCTGTCTAATGCTCCTGGAAACAACAGCTGCTGGACAGGCCTTTTTGGGAGAACAGCTCTGACAAGGACCAGATGAAGGACAGACTGTTTTATAGGGCAGAAGATGGTGGATGTATCCCATGAACTGAATGTGGTGGTGGAGTCAGCTGTATCACACCAACCCACGTTCAAATTAGCACACCAGCCTAGATGCAAATTAGCACTCTGAGCTGCAGTTACACCTCTGGTATTAACACAGGTGCTTCTGTGTGGGTGAGCATTTCATTTCCCGTGAGGAACCTTTCCTGCAGTTACTGACAGGTTTTTGTTACGCATCAGGCTTGTTATACCATTAGTGCAGACAGCACATTAAACTGTCTGTGCTGGTATGCAAGCTATCATCTGAGACCCAGCTGGGCTGACGTTTTTATAGTTTGTGACTCCGCTGCCATCAAATTTCTCCCAAGGTGTGCTTGCCCAATTTCCCTGGGGTTGCACAGGGGTAGGGAGCAAAGGAGCCTTGGGAACGCAGGCTGCAGCCAGGCAGGGCTGATGTCATGGGTCCCTTCCCTGTCCTACTTGATGGCACTGGAGCTGCAAACCAAAGCCGAAGCTGGGCAGGCTGGCTCCAGTGGCAAATCCAGCTGCAGGACTCTGCAGAACTTGGCAGAAGGGTCAGCATTGGCCCTGGATATGGCCAGGTATTTTTCAGACTCCTGTTGCTGAGGAGGAAACTTCCTGCAGGAAAATTTGCAAACTCCCATTTGCGAAGTAATTTGATGGACACATTGAAGAAAAGTCCTGGGTGGTGAAAATCAGGGCACTGACTTGATGTGAGTGGGGAAGTTGGATTTCTTACAGTGCATCTGGCATGAATGAATTGGGAAAAGCTTAGTTAACTACAAAGAGATGATAATCTCAGTTTTGTTTCCATTTATTAATATTGCCAATTAAAACCTATATGTCTCTTCATTAGGTTTTGGATACAGATTTTAAAGGGAGTTGACAGCTCACAAATGATAATTAGAGCATTGAACTTCTGATTATATTTCCATTTAGAACATACAAACTTTACATATGCTATGTAGGTATTATCCATTGATGGTTATTTAACTTGCCCCCACCAACCACCCTGGTCTTCAGGATTTTCAGTTTTATTTCTCATTTGCTTCTGTCTTTGAGCAATTCAAGTTAATACATCTCAAGGTTTAGACTGCTGTTGTAAGGCAACTTCAATGTGAGTGCTACTCATCACATATGGTAACCTTTAACAACAACAAAACAGCCATGAGCAGATCTTGTATGTAAAGGCAAGAACAAACTGGAAATTTAATAATTATAGTGCAGTTCAGAGTATAATATATTACCAATACTTTCATAAATACATACATTTTCAATATTTCATCATCAGTAATAAAATATAATCTGTCATTAAGAATGTAAGTACTGTACTCTGCTAGTCAAAAAAAAAATAAATTGAGGTTACTGAAAAGTCAGGTGTTTTCCCTCCTTCTCTAATAGCTGCAGTCTTCCTTGAGATGTGGATATTCTACTAAGGTAGAGCTCTGGGATTTTGTAATTACTTTTAATATCAAACAGTATTCATCAGCACAGACTGTATTAGCTTTTGCACACAAGGCACAATAAATCCAGGTTAACATATTAACTATTCATAAACACAGTGTTTCTCACTTACAGATATGTTGTAAAGCTACAGAACAGAAACAGCAGTTATGTTCTTCTTTCAAAATGTTCCTTTCAGTGCTTGTTCTTGAGTTGTTTATGTAGCCCAGATTTCCTTTTCAGATGACTTAACATTAATAGTCTGAGAAGGAATTATCACATGTGGAAAAGAGGGTATGAGAGACTGAATACTCTGAAGGCCTTCACCAGTTACATATTCAAATCATCTGAGAATTTCCAAAAAAACAGAACTGTGAACTTCAGGTTTTTGTACTGGGCTAGCCATGGGGAAATGTAATTCCATAGGTCTCATCACTCCTGTTTATTAGAAGATTTACTTATGTCACTTCTTTAAAAAAGAAAACAAAAATTAACTCCGTCTATATTTTAAATTTATAAATATAAATCTTTATCTTAAATTCTTTGCCAAGAGGAGTTTTCCTATCAGGACAACAGCCACTTCTAAAACTGATATCCAGATACTGAAAAACATTTAATTGAATGTCAGTTTTGGCAGTATTTTCCCACAAATGTCTAAAGGGATCTGTGTCTAATTCTGGGCTTTTGGGGACATTTTCACCTCTCCTGGGTTTGGATGTGCATCTTGCCTGCATCCCAGTTTTACAGCAGTTTGAGGCTCACACAGGTGGGCATCATTTGTCTCTGCTCTGGTTTCCATGGAGCAGATTTCCAGCAGAATCTTCTTATGTTCAGTTTAGTGGGGCCTTACCCTATGCCTTTCTTTTCCAATACTTATTAGTCAGATTTTTAATTTCAATTATAGTCACCTAAGCCCAAAGCAACTCCATTTCATGTCAGTGGAATTACCCCGGATTTACTCTGTGATAGCTTTGGTCCAAATCTGATCTCTCCCCTTTTTTTTTTTTCCTGTACAGACCTGCTTATATATTTCACATACTAAATACTGGTCTCTTTCACAGAGAAGCTGTAATTCTTCTCTGGCTCCAGAATTCTAGAGTTTTCTTAATGTAAAAGTTGTAAGATTGTACCAGTGTGGAAGATATGTGTTATGGATGGACATTGTTTTCCAGGTCATGGGATCTGAATAATGTTGTTTTTAAAAAAAAAGTGTTAACAGAGAAAGGGAACAACTTTCCAGCAGTTTTCAGTCTCTTCTAGTCTATTGCATTGTGCTACCACAGAAAAGCTGTATTTCATATTGGTTCTGCTAAAGAGAATGATGCTATCAAAATTTCTGACACTGTAGCTGACAACAGTGTCTTGTATCAGTCACTTGCTCAAATGTTACTGGGTTTTACCAAAGTCACTGGTCATCCCTTTATTCATCTGTTACCAGGGAAATCAGTTCCTTAAGGAAATAGTAATCCTTCCCAGTTTGCACCCCAGAAGTGAGAGATTAGGAATCACCCGAAAAATCTACCTGGTCCATATTCACATTTGTTAAGGTCTTCTAGAAAGGCAGAGGTAGAAGCAGAACCTGTGCCAAATTACCTGTCCTGATCCATATTCCCTGGTCTACTTGCAACTTCCCAACCATAGGAAGTATACTTGAAAGGGATGAAGGAAGAAAGCTGAATAATTGTGCAAGTTGCTCAAGAGACTTTAGAAGATAATATGAGCATTAAAAGGAAGATTGAAATGCAGATGTAGAAATTAATCCTACATACTATTTTTTGTGGAGCAGCTAGTTATGTTGTTCTTATTTACACAGAAACAACTGTCTCAAATTTGTTTTTAAAATGGCAAAGTACTTCTTGACTTGATATTGTTCCGACTTTCACCTCTAACTTTCATTTTAGCTCTTTACTATGCCCACCTTTGACAGGATGACATATCAGTGGTTTGTGTCAAATACATACAATTTGTCTTTCTATGAAAGAGGTTTTCCAGTATTTTCACATTCCATTCATGCCTGTTAATGGAAGAAAACCACTGATATGGGGGCACCACAGCAGATTTTGGGGGTTAGTTCTCTTACTTTCTATTTTTATTGTCACTTGTTTACTCATTTGTTAGCTAATTTGAGAAACTAAGAGAAACATTTTTGACATCACATTCCTTAGCCCATTTTGTCAAAGATTTATTACACAATGAAGTAATCAAAATGGTAGCCATAAAAGCAAATTACAAGTCAGTTTCACAGAACATATCTTACAGAATATTTTCAAGTAATCACTGCTGATAATAACTTGATTAAAAACATAGAATACCAGGTAGCACATGGATTTTGATGAAACTCTTCAGGAGGAGCTTTTCAGGGACCTCATTATGAATGATCAATCTGGAAACCAATAGCCAGCATAACCTATTTGCTGGTATTTGACAAAATGAGTGTTTTAAAAGCAAACCATTTAGGGGAAAGTAGAGAACCTGCCAGAAGGATGATTAGTAATCAGTTAGTTCTCCTTCCCCTGGGTCTGGCTATGCAGTGAGGGAACTCTTGAAGTCCTTTGTCTTTTGTTCGTCTACAAAATTACTGCAGCAAGTGTATTGTGACATGATAGTGCCCCAAATCCTGGCAACTACATTTGTGCATGCCTATTCAGATATTGACACAACATATTAACATATTTAGAACCTGAACAGGTTACTGAACTTCCCCAACTTGGATTCTTTCTTCAGTCATAGTAATGTTAAATTAATTGGCTAAAACACCTCTCAGTTTCATCTGTGAAGAAAGGAGGGGGGATGCTAGAGGTGAATGGCGACAACAGAGGGAGCACCAACCCTTCCGTTTCCATGACTTGGTTGAACAAATGCTCTTGACTACAAATTGGTAAGAAATGACAGCTCGAGTCTCTTTGGCTATGTGCATCTGGAAGCAGGCAAGATGAAACTACAGTACAGAGAAGGAACGACTAAGGTTACAACACAACTTGCTGGCAAGGATTTTGCTACAGCAGCTGGGCTATATGACAACAGGTTTTGTATTTTTTTCCTTCATAGTTTGACTTTCCCACCTGCACCTAAAATAAAACTTGGCAACACTGAGAAAGCCAGTTAATTACCTCATCTCCACTTATACTTCACTGCTGTAACTGCTGGTGGTGGTTTTGCTCCCATCTTTTCAGAAGATCAGTTGCCAGCTGTGAGATGTGCTGCCAGGCAAACTTGACGTGGGTGGATTCCACTGTGCGGGAACAAATAGCAAAACGTAGCACAAATTTCTCTCGCAGGTGGCACGGGACCAGATGGATCTTCTTGGCATCATTTATGCTCTGAAGAAGTGCCTCGTTTAGTTCATTTGAGCCCTGAAATCATTGTAATTCAATGGATATGACAATGAATTTCAGAAACAAGCCTGGAAAATGTAAATCCCACCAAGCAGCCAAGCCCAAGTAGCACCAGTAAAAAGCAGCCATTTTCTCATCCCTCAGTGCTTTGCCATCAAAGGATCACAAAATTATGATAATGTGAGAGAGAAGTTTTGAGCCACAAAGAGATATATGGATTACCTTGGGTTTAGGAGCAGTGTTCTCACTGGGATATTTGTGATAGCAGCCCTTTTGTGACCTAAGGTTGTGAGCTATGTTAAAAGATTTCATTATTGTATCCATGTTATTATGCTCTTCTTGGATCTAATCAAACAAACATGGGAGGAAGCTTTGCCGTGAACTGTATTAACTTTCCTAAAACAAACCTTCCAGTCTTCACTTAAGCATGGCTGCTGTGAGAGAGTCTTTTGCATATGAAATCTTATCCTTAATTAAGAAATTTTTGAGGTAGTGTATCCCTGGCATAAGTAGATTTCATGTTATCAGTGGAAACCCTAAAAAAGTATTTACCTCGAGTTCTATAAGAATTGTCCACCACCGAATCCCTCAGAGGAAGTATCTCAGCTATTGTGCATCCTTTACCCTCTCTGTTACAGTGGTGGTAACACACAATTGCAAGACATTATGGGAGTATCTGCACTTTTACCTCAGTGTCCCCTTACTGAGCACTGACTGCAGGAAAAGAGTCACAAATGGCCAAATCCGTCTGTTCCACAGCCGTTGAGTTACTGTGGTAGCATCAGTCTTCTTGAAAGCTTCCTGATCAGAAAACCCCTTCTCTCAGATCTGGGCAGTTGTGACTTTCCTGCTTAGCCTTTTCCATATAAAACCAAAGCATAAGGCAGACAGTTTCCCATTGGCAGCAGGGCTAAATGTATCATTCTCATGTTTTTAGATCATATTAAGAGTTAGAGTTGAACCCAAGTCAAAGCCTTGTTGTGTCTTAGCATAAGTTGTTACAAATTTTGTGTGATGTCCTGAAATTCACGGTTTAGCCTTAATCTTCTAGGAGATATTTATACAACTGAACTGCTCCTAACTAAGAAAATGGACCACCTTTGGTGTTTTGCAAGTCTCCACCTATTACAGGTCAGTCACTGGTGACAATGATGTCCTGCTTTCTTATCAAAGGTAATGCATTATTAAAATGACAATCCTTGCCTTTAACATCAAGTGCACAGCACTGGCTTTCAGGCAATACAAGCAGTTATATGATGTTAAGTTGGCAGGGGTGAGGGGAGGAAGGAGAAAGATTCATTTATCTTTCTTCTGTTCTACTCTCAGAGCTCCACCTTAGGGCTGCTGTGACACTCGGGTGTCATGTCAAATTGAAGTTGGTAGTGACTAATCCTCTCCCAGAGCTTTGAGAAGCCAGCTTTGATTGAGTCTGTGAGCTTCAATAAGACAGCATTCTCACCCCCTTGGAGAAATTACTAGCTTGACTTGTATTCATCTGCAGTCATGACAAGGAGGCCCAAAACTAACCCTTTGGCATGACATATTTGATGAAATAATTATAATATGAAAGTCATAGGTAATTAGTCCATTTGCTCAACAGTATGAAAGGCAAAAAATTAAAAGTTACAGCTAAGCAAAAAAATTAAAAAGGACTTCTCAAGCACAAGGGAAGAAAAAAAATTTCATACTTTTACAGCTGAGCAGTATCATATTGTTCAAGTCCCCTGACCTTTAGTCCTACTGTAACTACATAAAAAGTATAAATATCCTGCTTCTAAAATGTATTTTAATACAAATTATAAAAATGACAGACTTTTGAAGGAGTGGTATAAAAAGGAAATAAAGCTGTTAAAAGACCTATGAAAAACTTTTCATTTGAAAGCTTGCTAGTTTTTTTTTTCTTTTTTTTTGGATCAGGTAGGCAAGAAGTGAAAACACTGCTCTTTCTACACTGGTTTTCAGTGGAATCAGGCCCTTATCCTACAACTTGTCCAAAGGCTTCTTAGCTAAAGGTCCATTATTTACCTCCTATTGTAAAACTGTTTTTCCCTTTAGATGTGATTTCTTCCTCTGAATCATGAGGGACAGGAGAACAGATGTAGATGAGCTACTGGTCTGATCAAAAGTGACAATTCCTGTGTTGCTATGCTCTATTTCACCAGAACTGTTCCTTCAAAGTAAATGTAGAGCACTGACTAACAGCTGTCTCTGGGTCTGCAAAACTAGTGTTTGCTAGTTCCATGTGAGAGAGCAGACTGCAACCAACATTTTGTTATTGAGCAATAAAAGCCACAGAACCTATCCCTCAATATCTTCTAAAAGCTCTTGTTAGGAAAGAAATTATATTTGTGTTTCCACTTACTGAAAAAACTCTACATTCTGTAATCTGTCAGATCCCCTAGGCACAGGGTCTTTTTCAATTTTATTTTAAACAATATAGATTCAAACAAAACCATTTTTCTATTCCAGATGTATTCACCATTACTTTATTTTTTTACTTGTTAGCTTCTTCAGCCAGTTGCATCAAACTCAGGTAACTGCGGCAACTGAATGACTGGGAAAAGGATTTGTTAAAAATAGTAATACCACACTATCCAGAAGGAGAAAAGATGTACTTGGAAGCCTTCAGAAAAGCTAAAAGCTCATTTAGGCTTCACGTTAACTAGAAAACAGTGGTGCTGTTATTGTTATTGTTGCTTGGTGGTTAGATTCAGTGTCACAATCCAGTCCTTTACAGAGGCTTTAGCTGAAAGTTCTTCTAAAAAATTAGTTCATCACCTAAACTAAGACACTGATCCCTTTTCAACGTCTGATTAAAACAAATGAGCTCTCCCAACTAATGCAGCTTTTATGCTCCAAGTGCAGAATGAATTTTCTGGTTTCTGTTGGACAAGGTCTCTACATCAACAAACTTGTCACTTTGAGAGATTTTGGGGAATAAAAGGCCAAACAGGGTGAAAGGATCATGTTCAGCAATAAAAAGCAGACCAGGGCCAAGGGCAGTCGGGAAGCTGGCCTTCCATTATAACCTGTTTAAACATGTCTTGCTTCAATTTTCCCAGTTTGACCACAGAGTTTTGTAGATAATAAAGCAGTCTTTAAACGAAACAATAAAAAGTGATTAGTGCTCTAATTTTCATCTATGACAATATTTTTTTAATAAAATTGAAAAATAAATACACATAAATTAACTTGATAAGAAACAGGTAATATGCACTTCTCATATAAAGAAGTCTAGGGAAATATACTAAAACAATAATCTTTATCAAAGCTCATCATGCATAGAATGTAACAGTCCAAGTGATGAGTTACAATGTTTGTTTGCCTTGACTACATATTTCCATACCTTAATATGCTTTAATTTCTCTTAAGCTTTTGATTCAGTTTTAACAAAATTGTCTCAAGCTTTTTTTCCTTCCATCTGCTTTGTTCTAAATAAGCTCCCTTTAGTTTCTTTAAAAAGTAATCAAGTATATTAACTACAAAGACTGTATTCAATTGCAGGTTACAGTGTTGCTATAAACCATGGGAGAAGAAATAGGAGATCTCAGCTGCCTTACCTTCAGCCGGAAACAGACCAGTCCCAAGACAACCTCAGCACAGATCTCAAACCTCTCATCCTGAAGGACTAAATGTTCAAACTGATGCGACAGCCTGACGTGCTGAGAACAGAAAGAGAGTATCTATATTGTATACATTTGATTCACCAAGAGAAAAGGTGTGCTGAAGTATTTGCCATTCCTTTGCTCTGTTCCTTCTGCTGATGTGTGATAATATTCGCATATTGCCATCTGTTTGTGTTAACTTCCATCCCGTTTATGACTTCCAGAGACCATATGGAGCCATTGCTGTCTTAGTATCTCAGTCTGTCATAGGCAGTACTGGTCTACTTCCTGACACACTTCAGCACAATTTGATATGATACCACATTAAGAGTAAATAATTTTAATAACTCCCCTTTAGTTTTTATACCACAGCTAGTTTTGGCTGGGAATGGCTGAGGAGTCCAGAAATTATTAGAGGGAAAGGGGGAAATGGACAGGTACACAGGGAAAAAATTGTCACAATTGCAGTGCAAATTAAGCTGGAAAGATACACTTTTGTAGAATAGCTCATTTAATATGAGAAATCTGTGAAGAATGGGAGAACTTGCTCACTATTCTGACCTAGGTGCTCAGGTTCTGTTGAAAAGAAAATTGATGGCAGTATTATCAGGAAAATGGATAACAAATCTTAGCAAACCTGTTGAGAAGTTGCTGAGGCAAAAATGAACGACACTGGGCACAAGCCAGAGCCAGTATTTTGAAGCAGATGAACCCAAAATTCAAATAAATAGGAAAAATACCAACAGACATACTAAAAACCAGCTGGGAAGTCTTAACATCAGTCAAGTGTACTTGCATACTCACACCATGTTTTGCTTTGCTTTCTTTCAAATAGAAAATGAATTTAAAAGCACTTTCAAAAAACCAGCCCATATCCTCATCAGGTACCTGCAGTACTTTATCCAGTCCCCCTCCTGCTGGCTTTATCATTAGCTTAGTGTCAACTGTCATAAAAAAACCCAAAAAACCAACCAATCAAACAAAAAAGATAAGACGACAACAGCAACCAGCCATTTGAATTATAGTTTGTCTTCATGCAACAGCCAGTCTATACCAAAAATTATCTGAAACATCTAAAAATTATGTTTAAAGGTTCTTCAGCTTTTATATACTTAGGATTGCAAATAATTTTACAAAAATAAACAACTAAGCCCATGCTTTTGCACTTTGGCTTTTTGTAAATTTGAGGACAGCTATTAAACAAAAATGAAACATATCACTTTGGGTCAAGGTTAAATGTGGAATGTTTCATCTCAGAGGAACTTCTTCTGAAAGGACAAAAACAAGGAAAACAGAAATTACAGAAAAGGGGGAAAAAAAGAAAGAAAAAAGCCAACACATTTTGCAATCTTAATCATAGCTTTCAGATGGTTTTTTAATTTCTTAAAATAGAAAAACATAGTTTAGATTGAGTCAAAACATTGCTTCAAAATCTTCATATTGCGCTTAGTGGTACCCTACGCAACCAGCCAGTTTTCCTGTTGTTACCACTTCCGCTCTGCAGTTTGTTACATCCATTTATCATCTCCCTCTAAAATTAGCCTGAAAGCTCTTTGAGTCAGGAATGACACCAGTAAAATGCTCAATGCCTTCCAAGGTGTTTGAATATTCTGCTAATATGAAGAGCATGAATTTACAGCTGGAAATCCAGCCAGAAGTATCTGCATACATACAGATACTTGTGTGCATCGTAAGTGCATGAAAAACATACGTGAAACAGGCACAGGTGTTGTAATGGTCTTTTACTGTCTCCTCCTGTGCTCACGATCTGTAGCTTTAACCAGGTCTTTTACACAGCTCTGCAAAATTCTGCACTGCATGTACCGTGTCTTGGAAATCAAAGCCATAAAACAAATCATATTCAATGAGATAAGAATTTCACAACTGTCCAGCTGAATGTAATCACCAGCTGAATTTCATCCAAATTTATTTGGGTAAGAACTGAATAAAAACAAACACTTAAGATTTGGTTTACTGTGGGAAGTTTGTACAAGAAAACTCCAGACCCAAACTTTGCATTTTATAGCAGGTATTTATGTCCAGATTTTGAACTAAATAATTTTTCAGGAATTTGAAAGAAATAAAAGCAAGGGAAAATAGAAAGTTTTTAGTTAATTCACAAACCAAAATTCTTAACAAACAGCAATAATTGGTAACGACACTGGGGGGCACCAAGTGTTTTAGGTTTTACAGAACTGGAAGGAGAGAAAGTGGTGATTTAATTGGAGTTTCATGTGTACAGCTTTGCATAAGTGCAGTTACCCATGGCCCTGCACCTTTGAACCATAAGCTATTATCCTGAATAGCTCTTACAAAGATTGCCACAACAGTAAAGTTAAATATTATTAAGCCTGGAAGTTCAAGCTCTGTAAAACTGCACGGCATTCAGGTATCACAGGTGCTTAAGTCCAAAAGCTGTACCCATGCTCTGGACACGAGCTTGGCAATAACTCACAGGAGGACACGTGTGACTTCAGTGCCTCCGCTTTTAAGGACAGGCAGGTACACTGTGAAAATCAAGTCCCACTTGGAAAACTGCAGGCACTGAAACTGAGGATAGGGAAGAAGGAGAATTAAAAGACTGACAGGCTGTTCTCAGTTTTCTGCTGAATGTGTATGTACTAAGCCTGACCTCTGGATATCTTGAATCTCCAAGTGCTTTTGATTTTGACATATGTGCCAAGCTGTGTCCCTAGCACCATTAACTTTTCAAAATTATTTTATCTAGACATGTAATATTATTTAACATATGATTTAATTAAATCAATATGATTGTGTATGAGGACATACACAAACCAACTCACATACTGTTTCTAGAAATACCATTTGGGCAATCCCCTCATCATGTGGGTTCTCAAAGTGGAATCACATGGACTGTGTTAGTGTCCTGAAATATCTTGGTATGTAGGAACAAAATAACAGCCTGAGTCGTTACAGTGAAATTTAGCTGATTGAGAAAGAGAGGCTTGTAAGGAATTAAGGGATCTAATTAAATTGGTTATTCTGGATAAAGGGTAATGCCTTACATAATCAATAATAGGAGCAGTAAACTTGTGAGGCACTAGGATGTGGCCTCTGTTTTAAAAAATCTGTATTAAAAAAAATGTATATGTGAAAATATAAATATAAATATAAATGCTTCTGCACTGACGTGTTTAAGCTGAATTTTAATTTTTGGGCAAAGCCTTCTAGAGCTAAAATAGTTTTTGATTGCAGGGAGCTTCTCTGAAGCATCAGAGTACACTACTATGTATATGCAGATAAACATACTGGCCTAGTCTTGATCACTTTGTACTTTTTCTCCTATAGATTTCACCTCTTTGCCTGCCTTAGCCTGCATCCCACTACACTGAAGGAAAATGCTGTCAAGAGTCTTCCTAACAGCCACTTGGACCATGCCACTCTCCAGTTTAAATGCTATCTCTAGCACTGCTGTTCTTTACAGTTCCAGTTTCTTGGACTCTACTGTTAATTTTTAATGGAATTCATTATCCTCAGTACATTGATTACTGCTGGTCCTAAGGAGGAGTCAGCTGAGTCAGAATGTTCTTAGGAATTGCATACAAAAACACACTAACTCTTAAATGTCTCAAAGTACTTCTGAGCTCTTTCAGAGGGCTTAAACCAACAAAGAAATAATAAATAGATGGTCAAGCGGTTTGCAAATGTGCCATTTGGGTTTCACATTTATATGGACTCTGAGTGGCTGACATCGGTCCAGAAAACTGTTATTGTTGGTTTTGCCCTCTTTTTACATCTCCTCTGTGGCTTTGGGACTTACCTCCAAAAGTTGTATTTGTCTCTCCCCACATCCTTCAAAGATGACTATCCTCCCCTTTACCACTGCTTTAAAACCTATATTTTGCAATAGGTTAATATGACATGCTGTGTGTGAAGAGTGCAGAACCGGAAAGTTTGGAAAACAAAAAAAAAATGACTGTATCTAAATCCAAGTCACACATTCTCATCTCCTGGGAATATTTTAGTTCCTAAATGCCATCCTCAAGCAAATGCCAAGTTGCAGTGGTTGTCCTGTCATTTTGATGCAAACACAACAAGGCTGCAAACACAACAAACATACTTTCCTTAAAATATACCAATAAAGTTTTAGTGATGGTTCACCTCTAGAAAAAAAAAAGTTTGTGAAGAGATAGTTACAGATGTCTTTGTTCTTCCACACAGAAACTTGTTAACACACAACAAATAAGATGGCTTCTTAAGGATAAACAGTGCTTCTTCCCTCTGTATCATGTCAGAAGCTCATCACTGTTGAAAATCTCAAATCCCTTTATAAGTAGCACCAGGCTACACAAAAGAAGCCTAGCTAGAAATCTATAAACACTGCACAGATCTTCCTAGAGTTTTCCATGACTTAAGAGCAAACATAGGCATCTCCTTCCACAGATTGCAGCCCAAGGAACTATTTCAAACCTCTGCTCTTCTGGCTGACTGTGTTACCCTTTCCCCGGGGCAACTTCTTAATAATTCGAGAGAGAGAGAGAGAGAGCACTTCTGCTGCTGCCCCATCTCCAGCGCCTCTGCTCTCCACTGGAAGGCTGCAATACCTGCCTCTGCCACTGTTCCTCGGCCTCTTCTCATTCTACCTCTGTCCGCTCTATCACCTGCTCACATGCATCTCCAAATCGTCATATACGGCTTCAGAAACAATTCTGGCACCTACAAGGCTTCCCTTAAAATCCAGCTAAAACTCCCAAGTGCACAGGAGACAGTACCATCCAGGAACTGCCTGGGACTGCCTTGGCCAGCAATGGGAATATAAAAACTGTCACTTGCAAGATGCTACAGCATGTTTAAAAGAAAGCAGCTTCTCAAGGCCAGGCATGCAGATGAGCAGCGTTAAAGTTCAGTTAACAAGTGAAGCTAAATTGCAAATTATTTTTCATTTGGAAAGTTGTCTATGAGTTTAAAAATTTAAACCAGTGTCAGGCTGGTTTAGATACTTCATTACTACCCTATCAAAAGAGAAGTCATCACAATCTACGTGGAGCTCATGATAATTCCTGAGAAGAGAGGAAAAAGTACAGGATATGAAACACATTTTTAATTTTTATTTTGCAGCTAGTGATATAATTTTTCCAACATAGCTGAAAACTCACAAGAGATACCTTAAATTCTGCTGGAACAGGAAGCAAATGAAACACAATTAATTCTTGAAATTTAAGTTCAACAGAGGCTTGTTGGAGATAGAAATTACATTTTTTTTTGTAAGGATGCTTTGGAACCTTCTGAACCAGCATTCACTGTGGGTGGGCAAGGGGGTATGAGGAGAAATTACTTTAATGGTTCCAGTTTGAAGATGTGTACAGTGAGACAAATTCTTCACATAATTATCCCTCTTTCCCTTTCCTAACTTATTTTAATATCTATACTGAAGAACAGTTTAGTCCTTAATGAAATATAAACCAAACACACTCATTTCAACAAGCCCTTGGAAATCTTAGCCGTCTGAATTACCTTTACAAATGAGGAAACATGCAAGGGAACTTTGGAATCAATATCTTTAAGAAAAGATTAATTTGCTTAGCCTTCTTGAACTGTATTGTCATAGAAAATCCCAAAGCTTGGGCCTCAGCTGTGATTCTATGAAGACAAGCAGCTTTTGGCTGGACATCCAGGGAAATACCTGGGACACAGGGAAAGGGGGGATTTGTTGAATGTAAATACCAGCCCGTGGGAACCAACCTGACAAAAGGCCATGGAGTTGATATGAATCTTCCAGCCCTCAGTCAGAGATTCAGCCTTACTTAATAACAGCATCATACTGTAATAATTGCAGTCTCGAGAAATCTAACTGGAGAGAGAATCCTACTAGGAATGGGAATGATGATACTAATAAAGGGACAACAAACCTCTTATCAATTTTTCATCAGAAGGATATGTATCAGATTGATACAATGATGACTGATACAAGAACAGCAGAATTGCCATAGATTCCAAAATTGTAGAGTTGAAAGTTACAGTGTTATTAAAATAAGCAAAGAGGATACTCTCCATCCCATAACCTTTCAAAATGAAAAGGTACTTCCTTCTACAGTGATTTTACAAGAGTGGAAAAAGCCCTTCTTAGGAATTCTTCTGTTTAGTACCACAATTGAAAGGAATGTGTGTCTGCAGGGAATTTGATATGCTAGGTTAGTCCCTTAGCTAATGGATATTTTTGTAAATATTTAGAGCCAAGTCAGGGATGTCCCCTCACTAGAGGTTACCCTGAACTTCATAAAGATAAAAGATATCCTTGAATTTGACTTTGCTGCTACAGAGGAAGCATATATATAATTTAGACTGGCGCCACATATGTTTTCTAGTGATTAAAAAACCCCCCTTTTTACATCAAGAATAAACTTAGTACTTATAAAAATATTAACAAACTGTAAATTGTACACATTCTTTTTTTTTTTTTTTCCAATGTACTTTAATCAGGGAAGAAAGCAACAGCAGAGGTAGACATGCCAGATAAGTCACAGTATCCCTTAATCATAATCTAAACATGCTATCAATGCATGCACATCAATAAAATAAAGAAGTAATGAGTAAATGAATATCCATGTGTTTCCACAACAAAACCATGGATGTGCTCTGGCTTAATTTGGAAGGGAACTATGGTACCATACTGTAGAAATTCCAAATTCCTAGACTTTTCTTTCCTGAAGATAAGCACAGAATGGATGGCACCTTTAAGCCTGCCATGATATGAAATTGTGACTTTACATGGGGCAAACGCACAGCACCCACTGTTGAACTGAGCTGCCTAAAACTATTTCCTGTGCTTCCTGATGTGTACAGAAGGCATGGGAAGTAGGTAGATGGCCAGCTCATTGTCCCTTGCTGTCCCACCACAGGGTACCCAAAAAGGCAATTCCCAGTCACCTTGCGGATGTGCTCCTGCAGCCCCTTGACCCCGTACATCCTCAGCACGAACCAGAGCTTCAGGGAGCGGAATCTCCTGCCCAGGGGGATTTGCCAGTGCTGCAACCACAGAGAAGAGCCTGTGTCAGAAGTCATCACTGCAGTGATGCAGCAGAAAGTACCTGCTGCCATGGTGTTGAAGTGAACCACATTCCACATCGTATGGGCAGTTGCCAGAGGTGGGTCAAATAATAGTAGAAATATCCATTCCTGGTTTATTAATCCCTGTTTATTAATACCGTTTAATACTCAAAATTTTCAAATTAAAATTGGCAAAGGAGGTTGGAGTCAGAATGGAAGGGTCATGAGGCAAACCACATTTTCTTTGTGCATCCTAAATTCTCCTCAAAGGTGTTAGAAAAACAAGTATCTGAGAAACTCATGTGCATTGGCTTGTTTAAAGTTGTGGGGCTAGCATCTACAAAGACAGGCATGTTTTCCATTTCAAAACAACAGTGTTTCCATGGTAAAAGATTAAAATAGAGATGCTTTTAATTTTTTTTAAATTGTGTTATTCACTATGTTAAAGAAAAAAAAATAAAACAAACCCAAACCTTTAGGAAATTTCTTTCTGCTGTCTAAATCTAAAGATATTGCACATGCAAGACAATTTCTGCCTTTAAACAAAATTTTTTTTTTCAAAAAACAAAAAACCAAATTTCTGTTAAAAATTTACCAAGCTGTATCCTTCTTGGAAAGAAACATAAAGTTTGGAGGTTTATGATCATAATGAAAAATAAAAGTCCTAAAAATACCGGCATATACAAGTAATAGTATTAGTTATTACACTGGTACTGTACTTACCCGATAATCTGTTACAAGACCTGGAAATTAAAGAAAAAATGTTCACATTGCATCATCATCACAATAGCCAAAGACTTCAATCATTCTAATGTTATTGAAAAAGCTGCATTTTAGCTGTCCTTTACATGTGATACAAACAGCATCATCAGTGTCAACAGGACCACTAAGTATCTATCTGGGCAGATAAATGAAGGTGCTTTTAATAACCTTCATTCCTTAGCTAGTCAGAATATGCCACTAACAAACAGTTCACAGAAGAAACACTATTTTCCTTTCTGTTATACTGCAAATACTATGGAGATGACAGAATAAATACTATGTTTATTTTCTTCCTGTAAGGAAAACAAGCAGTAGATAAAGCAACTATTCTTAACTTTGGTTTAAACAGTTTGCAGGATCCCCAGACTCACTTCATAACTCATGCTCTGCTATGAAATGTCATCACCTTTACCCTACTGTACTGGTAACACTTTTAAAAATAATCCGCTTCTAAATACCTTTTATACTCATACATATATTTGTTGCTAATTCTTCAACATGTCTAATATGTGGCTGGAAAAATTCACTCAGAATCTGACCTGTTTCTGCTTGGAGAATAGTATTCTGCAATTTTTTATGGCTTTTTTTCTGATGTAGTGAAAGCCCCTTACAAACACAGATGGACTAAGCCACAGAGCAGTCCAGGGAGGCAAGTAGAGGGCATCATTAGTTATCCTTTACAGAAGCACACGGGGTCAGGATTCACCTACCTTTTTTTTGAATAAAGGAATGAAACTGATTTCACAGTAAAGGAAGCTTTAACATAGTTAGTTACTTGCTGTAAGTCAGTGACAGAAATTAAACTGACGTAATATTTAAAGCACTTCTTCAGGAAGCATCTGTTTAGCTTCCTTATTCTGCTTTATTTCTCTGCAGTGGAGTATAAGCTAAGAGTATGTACTTGGATTCCTTGGGAAAATGATAAGTGCTCCTGGAACTGTCACCTGGAAGGTTGAACTGTAGCTTCTGAATTTGACCAGTCTGTGCCATTTACATAATTTCCAGCCTTTATGTTTTCTAGGGAAAAAAAAATAAAAGACTTTTTCCTATGTTACAAGCTCTCTTGCCAATGTTCTCTGATTTATACAGCCAAAGCATAGGAAAAAACATGGTCCTTCTTTCCCTGTAACAGAAGGCCATTGGGTTCTTTAACCTGTTACTGTGTAGGTTTCCAGGTGGTAAAAAACCCCAAACCCACAGAACAGCCAATAATCATTAACCTGTTCCTGGACTTCAGGAAATGAATGTGGTTGTCTCTGCTTGGTAACGAGGTAAATTGATAACATTCATATTCTTCTGCATTGCAGCAGCCATTTCTGTTTGACAGCTGCAAGACTGGTAGCAAAGAGAATAAAGCAACTGGTGACAGATAAATAATCCTACGCTCCTGTAAGGGGCTGGTGTCTAATGATCCACAACAACGCCTTTCACAAGCTGTGAAGCAGAATGTAATCAATGATTAGTCCTTGATTCCTTGATTACAAGCCTTAGTCTTACATCTGTATTTAACCAGGAGGAATTGCATTGTGGGAGGGTATGTGGTGTTCACAATAGAGTATAAAGCTGCATTCTTCTAACACTGCCGTGAGGATTTGACCTATATCCTGGGTTGCCAGGCAAGCTAGTATAATCTTCCTGGTGTGATGATGCAAATCACATAAAATTGTAATTAATGACAAAATAAAGACTCTCCCCTTGGGGACACATATAATTGGCATATGGTTATTAAGAGTAATTGCTCACAGATAGAGATATTTTTCCACTCATTTAGATTCTTGAGTGAGAGATGAGTGAATTCAGAAATACTACTTCATTTACTTAGTAAACCAGGATAGGAATTCTGAGACCTGAGAATACTGAGAATTCAAGATCCTCCATACAAGTCATATTTTCAGGAGTGCTGACATTCCATAAATCACACAGGGATCAATGAGTGCTGCAGCACCTCCGTGTTGCGAATTTGACTCGGTTTATTGAAGGTGCAAGTGTGGGTTGGAAGTCATTTGCATTTGAAAAGTGTTGTCCAACTCTTTGGAAAAATGATATCGAACGGGAATGAAGCATAGAAAAAAAATTAGCATTCGTAGACTGCTAGTAATCAGCTGATCTCTTTGAAATCATTATGTTAGATCACGTAATATGCTATCACCCTTCTGAAGGCAAGATGAAGGCTAAAAAAATCTTTATCCAACTGGGGTAATAAAGTTTTCATGTCAACTAGGTGGCCTTACTGAAACCACCTGCTTTTCAGAAAGATTTTACTTTCTTCAAGTGTTATTTAACCTAGGTAAGACCTAAAATTTTTGTATCAGCACTATCAGTTGTCCCAAGAACATATTTTCATTTTAGTTATGGCTAGATTTTTTTCTCCTGAAGAGAAATATTTTATGTATGTTAAGTAAAAGTTTGGATCTTAAGTGCATTTTCTGTAATTTGTATTTTTCATTTCAAAAAGCCCAAAAAAAGTATATATTTTTTTCTTAACAATTCGAGCCTCTAGAGGGTGAACCTCAGCTCCAGAATTACTGCATGTTCCTGTTTGTTGCACTGTTCTATGTTTGCATTGCTTGGAAATAGAGGAAAGGAATAAAATGCAGGGTTTATGCCAGTTCATGATTAAGGCACCTGAATCCATTTTTCCTGGGGCTTTTTAGTGAATAGGGGAATTCTGGATGGTATTAATTTAAATGTCAATGAGTTCATAGCCACAAAAGGATATACTCCTGAACACAGATGAGCACCAGCAATTCCATGAAAATGATGAGGTTTAGTATATGTTAAGACCTTCTACAGATGATTCAGCCTCTTCAGAAAGTTATGATGGAACATCCACCACCTGGTGACACTGCACTGCTGTGACCTTCTTCACAATTACTCAGTTAATAACAAATGTGTCAAAATAGGCTTCAGGAGGACAAATACCACTCTGCAGTTGCTAGGTATGTGCAAGGACCAGCACTAATCCACTAAGGAGCTTTGTTCAGAACCTGAAGTTTGTAAGTTCTTTGTGAGCATCTTGTGAAGAGCTTTCATGAGCATTTTGTACAAGACAGTCTGCTCTTACCACCTTCCTCTACAGCCAGTGTAAGAGCATGAGGGCTACAGCATAATGGCCCAGACAGCTATCACTCAAAAGCAGAGCACAGACAGCAAACCCAGTTCATCCCTTCTTTGTAGTGTCAGGTTTGCTCCTCACATGGATTTCTGAAAAATTTCAATCAGAATCAGAAATAACTAAGAAAAAAAATCACAGACCTTAGAAACTCTAAAACCAAATCAGATCCAGAAATCGTTCTGGAGAAAGATGTGTTGGGGAAGACAGGTTAAGGGACTGGTTGCACAACACCCAGTAATACGTTTATCTGACAGCCAAAAGATCTTAAGAGTTTTCTCAACACTCCTGCAATCAATCAGTGGGTAAGTCTGAAACTGGGAAAATCCCAATACTAAAGTAGTAATGCAATGCTTTATGAAATTACTTTCCTTCTATTGCTTTTAACTAACTAAAATCTCACTAGACATGTATTTGCACTTTAATGAGCTTAGCTCCCTAGAGTGCTCAGAAAATGGAAACAGCCTCTTAAACAACTTGGGTAGTTTAAGAATTGCCATTTTCATTTTAAGTCTTTTTTTTCCATTACATATCACAGAGCAAACAAAATAATAATCATCTCATTTAATTATAAAATTACCAGACTCCTGATGGTGATGCTGCAGGTAAAGAGGTTCTAATTTAAAGGCACCTATTAAATCTGATCTTTTTTTCACCCTGTATAAAAAAAGAAAGAAATAAAATTGAGAAATTTAAGAATAAAGATTTAAGGGATTAAATTTCCACAAGAAGTGAAGTCAAATTGAATGTGTTTAAACTGGCATATTTCCTGAGCACAGCCTGTGCCATTTTCAGTGCTTTTTCACAGCCATATCAGTACTGTACTTACAAGTAGTTAAGTGTAAGGCTCAGCAGGAACGGGCAGCATGACTGCACTACTGCATATTTAAAAACAGACAAGAAACAGACACAGAGGATCTTTTTATGGTGATAGACACTCACACCAGAATGTGAGACTAGCTGAAGCAATGTTAATGTTTGCAGTCAACAGAAGTTGTCTTGAAATTGCTGCAGTACAAAGCTGCGTGGGAAGAGCTGTTGCTTCCTAAACACCGCGCAGATTGCGTGAGGCTTCGGGGGTGCTGGCCACTGTCTCTCCATGGTGCTGTGGAAGCAGCAGCAGCAGCCACTGGAAGGGACAAGCCACCCAGTGGTGGCTTCTCAGGCTCCCCTCTTGTACCACCCTGCCATTAGCGGGATCCAATACACAATTCCTGACAGACATTCTAGAGCACAATGCTACACTGAGAAGCATAACTTAGTATTGCCAGGGTGGTGTGACTGCACTGGGGTTCAAAAGCCAGTGTGTCCCTTTTAGGGAGAATAAGCTATGTTTTGCCAGTGATTAATAACAAGATTTTTCTGGTTCATGCTTCACGCTGTGTAAGACTGACTCACCTCCACAAATGTTGGGGATTTTAGAGGCAGAAGAAGAAGAAACCATAAATCAAAAAGGGAAAGACTGCTACATCATTATATTATGCCTATAAATATATTACAAAGTAAGCAAAAATTATATCAACACAGGGATACTGTAAATGACAAAAGTCCAAACCTTTTTCCCATGTTTAATGGTTTAATATAGAATTAAATTTCTAAGTAAAAATCTAATTTCCAATATTTTAGTGTGCATGTATAATTGCACAGGCCAGTACATAGTCCCACTCTCATGCACCTACACTGTGGTCATAAAACATCTTATTCAAACAAACAAAAAGCCTTCCTCTCACTAATGGTCAGGGAAGTACCAAGGTAACAGCTAAGTATTTGCCTTCAGGTATGGGAAGTACATAGCTGAAAATAAGTAAACTTATGCACATGACAATAGCAACAGATTTTCAGAGTGCTCTCAATAAAAAACAATTAATAACCTAATTATTGCTAGAAATGTTCTGTGGACAAAAGGAAGAGAACATTAACTGAAAACAGGTTTAATTGGGATAAATATTTTTAACAAATTCTAAGCTGCTGTACTATAGTTCATTTGAAATATTTGATTACTTTGATACATTCGTGTTTCAGTAGCTCATTCTGTATGCATATAATCCAAGTTACAAGCAATGTGCTTAGCTGGTTTGTGAGAGCTTAATCTCCTCTCCTGTAAGATGCTGTATTAAACAATGGAGCAGATAACTATTCTGCAGGAACATCTAGCTTAGAAGACACAAAAATGACATGGAAGTTTCCCTAGGCAGGGCAAGCAGGAAGGGTGCTGCTGCATTCTGCAAGTGGGTCCATACCTCAGGCAAGTCCTAAGTGCTCTGGAGGTCCCCACCAGAGTGCTGGGCACTCGAGGTCTCTGCCATAATCCACCTCAGAGCCAAAGCCAGTGAGTCTGTGGAGGCAGCCCCTGAGAAGTCTGATGCTGCCACGCAGACGGAACTGGTAAGGAAGGAGACGTCAGTACAGCTGGTAGCTTGCAATGGCTGCCCAGATACCTCTCCTGGAGAAAAGGCTGTGACCTGCATAAATTGTGGATGCTCTGTTGTGGCAGGTGGCTGCATTACAAGACACAGATAATAGGCTGTGGGGTAGCAGAGGCACTGAAACAGACCTATGTGGCTCCAGAACCATACACCTGCAGTGGATAACCCTGAGCTTGAGACACCCTGGATGAAAGCAGGGCTCCCATCTCCACCCTCTACAATATTCAGACCAAAATCAGGTATGATGCTTTGGAGGTTTTCAATTGTGAGCAAGGCAAACAAGGAGAATCTGCACCAGGAGCACATGGCGGTTACTGCAAAAAGAAATGCTGAGTGACTGTAGTGGGCGATTCCCTGTTAAGGGCCTCTGAGGCACCCATCCACCACCCTGAAAGATGTTCCTTGACTACCTCTCAAGAGGAAAATCATAGGGCTAGTGATCTCCAGAAGTCCCTTCCAACCCTAAAGAATCTGTGATCCTGTGAATATGTCTTTCACAAATGATACTGGTAAACTAGAATTTATTTAAGGGTGGGTGTTATGCTAATAGACCAAGACCTAGCTTAAGTAGCACAGATTCACATATTAAGTACTCATAATACAAAATGCACAACACAAGTCCTGGTGAATAAAGTAATGAAAATCTGTGAGGAGTGACTTACTTGAATTGCAAATCTGCAGGTTTTAACTGTCTCACTCTATTTTGTACATTTTTAATGACAGATAAAAAGGTGATCTCATTTTCTTGAACCAATAGGAAAATTTCACTTCCATTTGTGCTCAAGTGGACTGTTCAAGTTTGTTCAGTTGAAGACAGGAAGTGAAATATGATTTCATTTCAAGCAGTTTCCAAGGCCAGGCTGGATGGGGCTTTGAGCAACTTGGGCTAGTGGAAGGTGTCCCTGCCCACAGCAGTGGGTTTGGAAGTAGATGACATCTAAGTTCCCTTTCAACCCAAACTATTCTGTGTTCTATGATCTACAGATAAGTATTTCCTGTAAGCACCTTCTTTCAGTTACTGAAACATCCTTCCCAATAAAAAGTTAACACTTAAACCATGAAAAGAGTCATAAAAGTCAAAAATACCAAGACTTTGCAAAATTATTATTTTTACTCTCTCTGAATGAAGACACTTCTTCCTATTTTATAATATTCCAGAGTATCAATTAAACAAGCCAGGCAAAACTGACTGTAGTTTCAAGAAAAAGTCTCTAAAGGACTCTAATATTTGAATATAGAAAATACATCCTTCTTGGACTGGCTGTATTAAATTCCTCTGTATAGGAAATTGACTGCTCTTTTCTGTACATCAGGAAGTCTGAGAATAATTTACAAAAGGTTTATAATGAAATTGCCTCCAAATCTGAAACTACATCAGTGCCACATATTGCACTGAGTAGTTTAATAATTACATTACAGATCTAATGGGTAGATTATTTAAATCAGCTTACAGCAAAAAGAAATGTGAGTGTTTATTGGGGAGACTGCTGAGGAGTCTGGGTTATTTTGAAGTCTGCCCATCACTGGAACTCAGATTACTTTGATTCTGAGATGGTGTTCAGTGCTTGCTGAACTCTTTCCATACTACCATAGTATCATGCTTAACGCTTCTCGTGGATCCTAACAGGACTACGTATCCTTCACAGTTACTTTTTCTTACCATCCTTCATCCTTTGTTGTTACTCTTCACCTTCTCAGGGAGTGTAGCAGTTGGTAAGACAGGTGAATTTTGGACATGGGTCTTAGAATTAGCCGGACAATGGACTTGGCTTTAAGTCAAAGAATTTAAGTGTACATTTATTCTGTATTAAGTGAACAACCCCTATATATAAATGCCTCGCTGAATTGAAGCCCAAGTGGCTATAGTTGTGAAACTTTGAGTAAGGAGACATGTTGCAAGGTCTCTTCAGAGTCCTTGTATAGGAATCTTCCTACCTATGAAAACAAGCATTTTATGCAATGGCTTATCTAAAAAAAAAAAAAAACCAAAAAACCCAACAAGAAACAAAATGCAGAAAAATACTTTCCTAAGACTAAAGTCTAAGCTTTACTAGGAATAACCTAAAATCACCTGAGATGGGAACTCACAGTGTGATTGTACATACCTTGTTTTACTGAAAAGCCAGGCAAAATGCCTTTAACATAGCCCCACAGAGTTTTCAGGGATAGCAGAATTAATGAGAAACTAAACTGTTAAGAGACTAGACTGTGGTTCCTAACTGTTCTACAAACGTCAGAGAATGACAGTGTATTGTCTTATTTGCAAGTGGCTGTGTTTTTAACAGTGTCTTTGAGTGATGAGAAAAAGATGGGAGGAACTAGCAAAGGAGTTTTTTTCATCATCTTCCTACTTCCTTATACACAGAGACACAGCACACTGTGGGATGCTGCCACTGCTGATGAATTAGGGTCAAAATGTAAACCATCTTCCCTAAGGAAAAGAAAGAATACATAATGTCTTGGACGATTTGAAATGACTGCACCAGCTGAAATATTAAAGTAAAAACCATAATATGTAACCTGAAAAGTCTACTTTGCCAGGGAAATTAAAAAGAGATGAACATTAACCAAAAGCACCTGAGGGATCATTGCCTTACATTTATTCTTCTTTTAAATAAGGTGACCTATTTCTGGATGATGTTTTGGAGTCGTCTTTTTTTTTTTTTTTTTTTGCTGTTGCAAATTTTGTTCTATTATAACTGAAATTAATGTTTTCATTTATTTTGACAAATTGTCTGCATTTGTTGAATAGCTGTTTTGCTAATAAGTATCATTAACTGTGATACTGGTAAGCATTTAGTTTGGGACAAAATAGGATCATCTAATATGGAATGTTTTTAACAAACCATTGCTATTATTACTGCCATAATACTTTGCTTTGTTTGAAAGTATGTCTATGGGTTTCTATTTTGGCATCTTTTAATATCAAAATGTTGTCTGCGGTCATCTGGGAAAACTGAAAGTCAGTACAAAATTACATAAATAGTCCTTTTTGAAATCATCTGCTTTTCATCAGCCAAATCTTAAACATTTTTAGAAAGGCTTTTAAAAGAATCAAAGCTCAAACCAAAAGGAAACTTATGGACAAGCAAGGGAAGAAAAAAAAGCCCTGTTTAGCATGCTGTTCATTGCACTGATATCTTTAAAATAAGTTTTTTTATTTATGTTTTTAACAGTCCCAAAATGGATCAAGTATAAATCTGCAGACTTTTCGGGATTTCTCTCTCTTTCTGGAACATAATGCAGAGCTCAGGCCTATTTCTAAGTTGTATGTTTTTGAATGTTGGATTAAATGAAAGTTTGAATTCTGTAAAAAAAAAATTTAAAAGAGTTAAAGCTATCCAGTTCTCCTCATTGCAACAGAGAAATGTAAATAAATATCTACTGCTAGAGAGGAAGACTAATATAACCTCAGTTTTTTCTCTTGAAATGTTTCCCTTTACTGTAATACTTACCACATAGCAGAGCAGTCAAAGTTCACTAGGAGCCATTTGTGAGGATTAAAGTTAAATGAGTCTGCAAACTGAGAATGGATAAATAAAAACAGAATTATGAAAGAGAAAAGGATCCACGTGCTAATGATACAACTTTGTCAAATTGTCTGTATCACTATGAATCAATTCCTGAACTGGGTCTTTATAATGTTCATATTGATGTCACCTTATTTAGCAACTGCTGTAGTTAACTCTTCCTTTTTTTGGGGGGTGGAATTTAAATTAGGAATGCAGTTAGGCTAGTGGTATTATCAACATTATGAGCATTTGTTTACAATTATACTTTCTAGATACGTATGTTATGGAAAAGTATGTATCTTATTGAGAACTAAAATACATAAATAAATCTGCACACTCAGAAACTGGGGTTCTTATCATATTTTCCAATAACAATTCCCTAAACTTTCTACTTCCAAGAATATTAAGCTAATACACACAAAATTCATATATAGCAATAAATTATATATGTAATTAAGAATCTGCACATCATAGTCCTTCAAAAAATTACAACTGACTAGGATTTTTTTCTTTTCTTTTTTTTTTCTGACAGGGTATTTTCTTTCAGTAGAAATTATTGTTTCACCTGAATCAAAAGAAAAATGACCAAAGAGTAAGCACTCACAATACATGTTTCTACACCATATGTCTGGCCTGGTTTACTTGACATATGTTTGGGTAGTGCATCAGAAGAAACCCAGGTGAATAAGATAGACACCATGTGGGAAAGGCTTCACCCATATTTTCTGTTTTAACAAAGGCAGAAGTCACCAGCCTTAAAAAGCTGGGGATGGGGACCTGGCAGCACCAGGGTCTGACTATTACATATAGCACTTTTCTGTTCTCATTTGCTTCTCATAACCTACCCTGTCACCTGTAAACAATTAACAATTGCTCTAATAAGAGATTATCTCTAGTCTGTCTCTCTGTCTATCTATCCATACATCTACCTAGCTATCACCCTGTACTATGCAAGATAGGAAACCGATTCATGGTTGTTAAATATTTACTCTTATGACAAATGCTGGACCAGACAAGGGATGCTGTTTCATTTCCTTCAGGAACCAATAACAATAATTTAAAAAATGTTCCCCCACAGGAAATTACAACAAGCTTCATTTGCTGATAAAAAAGAGACAGAAAGAAATGTTTTATTTGTGAGGGGGTTTTCCCTCCTCTTCTTCATTAGTCACTGCCTATCAATGCTGTGTTTAAACTTCTGGCTTTACCAAACAGTAATATTTTCTCCACTGACATGGAAGACAAGGACTTATCTGACTGTCTGAAGGGAGCAGCAGGAAATTGAAGTATTCTTATCTAAGCAACTGAATGCCAAGTAGCTCAGCAAGGCGGCGGAAAAGGAACAACAGCGCTGTTAGGGGAATATTTCATTTAGGTCTCTTGGTTATTAAACCCTGTTTTTTTGAGATACAGCTACTGGCTCCATACTTTATGATTTTCAGGATGTAAGAAAAAAGAACAGACATAATGAGCTCATTGATTTGTCAAAATTATTTTTTTTCTATTTCTTTGTGGAATGTAGAATTAGGATGCCACAAATATGTCTTTAGTGATATCTGGGAAAAAGATCCTGTTTTCTATTTGTTGATTCAGCACTACTTGATATTCTGAATGACAAACTTCTTATAGAGATGTACTTGCATACTCCCAGTATAAACCAGTAAAATTCTATGTAATAGAATGTACAGGGATTTGTAGTGCAAACTGAGGTGCAGCTTACTCAGAGATTCGGAAAGGGCCATTAATCTTGGGTGCATAAGAAACCCACAAATTCTACTAAAGAGCAAGGTTTCAGCAGGCTGCTAGAGAAAAAACACTCATTCACCTCCACTCCATTTAAAAGATGCCTGAATTCAGGGCAGATGAAAGCACTTCCCGCATAAGCTGCATCAATATGCATCCAGATATTTTCCTTATTACCTAAAAAAATAATTGAAGGAAATAAATTAAACAGCAGATTAAAAAGCCCAATTAATTTGCATGAAACCAAATGCCTGAGAGATTTCTTTTTGATGTTATTATTTTCCCAATTTAAAATTAAATTAAGAGATTAAATGTTTCCACCATCTGGGTTTTCATTAATATAAAAAAATTTATATATAATGTATTATTTTTCCTTCCCACTTCTAATGGAACAAAGTTACAGAACCATAGAATCACAGAATATCCTATGTTGGAAAGGACCCAAAGGGATCATCATCTCTAGGTTTCTCTTACTAAAATTAAGCAACATAAATTATTTCGTGGTTTTGATTTAAGAACCATTATAAAATACACTTTAAAAAATGTATCTAGAGATTTATAGCCATTGTATCTATGGTAATAAAACTACTTTAGCAGGAGGAGCTTGAATATTAGCTGTGCTCCCGAGTTCTAACTCAGGAATCACAAACATGTTTCTAAACAGTATTTTTTACACATTGATAAATGTGCATGCACATGCTTTTGAACTATGTGCTGGCAAATATTTATTTCAAGGACGGAGACACTTATGCAAAAGCAAGCATTAAAATGCTAAGAAAGTGCTACTTTTGATTAATCACTGAATGGTTTCTGCAGAAATATTTTGGCATATGAGCAGGTCACATATACTCTGTAATTTAGTATTCACACTCTAATAGCGATCACTGTTTTAATGCACTCAGTAACAATTCTGGTCTATCAGTTGATGGCTGAAACCTACATAAAATCTTTACACGGGTCACCAGATAATTCTGATGGTCATTTCCACATAGAGAGGTATATCCATTGAGATCTGCAGTTGGGCACCAAGTTCATGCTGAAATTTGCATTCTTGTGGACAAAATTTTCTTTTTGCATGAATGTCTGAGAAAAGCTAGTAAATTATTATTCACAGCATCCACAATTTAGGTTTTTTGAACATATGTTAAAAGTTTGACTGATTATCTATTTTTAGACATACTTGCTTTGAGATACTGCCTTTATATCACAGGACTACTGCTCATGTATGCTAAGGAGAAAATTAAGCAGAAAAGCTAGCATGAGACTTCTGACTTCACTACTGTCCTTCTGCTGGGCTCTGCTGCACACGCAGGGAATGATTGAGGTGAAACACATGATTACTTGCTATGCCTAAACTTATTGGTGTCACTATTTTATTAGGTCAGGTTTATTTATTTAGGTTATTCTATAGGAATAACCCAAACAGCAAAAAAAAATCTGTAGCAGCTAAGCAGACTACTAGGAACCTGTTTAAAAAGAAGGATTGGTGAAACTGAGTCTTTGGAGCTTGTGCTGAAAGGCAGGAAACCTCACAGAGCAAGTGACCACCACACAAGCTCCAAAATTTTAAACCCCACCTGAATAAATTAACAGGACATCAAATCAAGCTGTGTTTCTATGAAGCTGCTTCCAGTTGCCTACAGCTATGGTTTTCCTGTTCTAAATGTACACTTGAAGAGATATGGTGCACTTTGGTAGCATTGACATCAGCCAGCAAATGTGTGCTTTTGACCAAGCCCTGCTGCAGATCAAAGCTTGACACAACAAACCATAACACAGAAATACTTATGAAGAGTCCATGACTTGATCACTGTATCAAACACCCTGGCATTTGTCCTGTTTTCTTGAAAGAGGAAGGCAACTGGGGAGGGGAGAGTAAGGATTAAGAATACATGGGGATTTTTGGTGCATATTTCCCTACTTTTTATAGTTGCTAGAACCATGCAGAAACAAAACACTTGGTGCAGAGCAGAATTAAGAGTTCAACTTTTCCCGGTATCCAGCATTGCTCTAGATGCACTTGCAGGTAGAAGGGCTCAAAGAAAAATGTTACAAACTGAGGCACTTACAGCATTGCTTAACTGACAGTGTTCCAAAATATGCCCGCCCAGAAAAGAAACCCTTGAGGCAATGTCCTCTAACTCTTTTAACATTTTGAGAATGCACATTTGCTGTTTGAATGTATTTCTAATATTAAGTAGAAACAAAAGTATAACTGAAGGTCTCATATATAAGTAGCTTTATTGGATTTGGACACTGACACTGCATAATGTCCTGGAAATGACTCAGCATGGCTTAAACTGGTAACTGCAATTTTAGAAAGAAGCAGTGAAGACTTACAAATAGGACCCAGTTCTAACAATTTGTCAAAGGAGCAGCAAGGGGTGGTTCCAAGTGT
The DNA here is from genome assembly GCA_013399225.1 of Rhipidura dahli. Lineage (NCBI taxonomy): Eukaryota > Metazoa > Chordata > Aves > Passeriformes > Rhipiduridae > Rhipidura > Rhipidura dahli. The sequence continues at coordinate 204,146 of VXAC01000004.1, forward strand.
TGCACAGAACTGCGGAGCCAAAAAAAAAAAAAGTGTTACAGCATAGAAAATTATCAAATGTGAAAAACTGTCTGAAAAGGCAGCAATAAACAAAAAGAAGAGATGTTATAGGGCAAAAAATGATGTTAGTCATTACCTATCCTTAGTGGAGCTTTTTGACTGTGGATGGGTTTTTTTCAAAGCTCCTGTAACAGTCCATTGAAGCAAATGCATAAAATCAAATGTTAATATAAAATTGAGTAATAAGTACTGTAATACAGTCACAGTATTGTGCTAATGCTATATTTTATAAAGTTTCTATATATTCCACATGCTTATCATGTGGCTCAATACTACCCTAACACATGCAAATTCCATCAAAATGATTTGCAGTTCAGGGTATATATGCAAGTTCTGAACTTGAGAAACTCAAAGGTGCTGGAATTATTGTTGACAGAATAGATAGACAAATGTTGCTGTCATGATCAGAGCCACAGCTCTACAACAGAGATTTGTAACAAATTTATGCTCAAGAGATCTGCAACCTGGAACCTGTTCACTAGCAGCATATGTTCACTATTTGGCTTGCAAGACTTTTTCCCAGAGAAACTTCTTCTCCCAGATTAATCCTAAAACACTGGAACAGTTCTTCCTTCGTTCTGTTAATGTCTCATTTAATGTCTCCTTCTGTGTGACCAGTGGGCCAAAAGAAGTTTCACAGAATAGAATATAACTAGGTGAAAATGAGCTATTGTAATTTACTGGGAATATGGAGGTAGAATTTTTACCAAAAAGACCTCAACTACCAAGGGCATATAAAATGGCATTATTTTATTTTTCATTGCTACACTTATGTTTTAAACAAACTGTCTTATTTTTAAAAGCACTAATAAAGGCTGAGTCTGGTTTTTGTCTTGTACTAGATTTTTACATAATAAAAGACACTTTACAGTTTAAATAGACAATAAAGTATGCTGTGTTTAGGTCAGAGTACTGAAGTACAAAAGAATTAGATAATTTATCCAAGGTCACACATACACTACACTACAGCTAGGAGATGATTGTAAAAATGCTAAACCCAGAATTTTGTTTTTTTTTTTTATTTTAGTATTTCTGGTTAACTTTTCTGCTGAGTACACTGTCAATGCAATATATTTGGCTCCCAGTTTTACCCTATGTACCTGCAACTAGCTGTATTTTTCTGTGTGTACATGTGCCCATGTCCCTTAGCAAATTCATGATGAGAACAGTTAGAAGAGAAAGGAAAATCTAAATGATACTTGCCCGTCCACTTTTTTACGAGAAAAAAACATTCTGCCACAGCAAAACTTGAAAAAAAGTCATTATTAAAATAATAATTTGCTAGTAGATAGTATTGCTTCTATATTGAGTTACTAAGAACCAGAGTTTGAAACAAATACAGTTCTGAAAATGAGAAGCATTTTGTATGTATGTATATATATAGCTAGTAAAATTGTGAGCTAACTTATTTTTCCCTCAAGATAGTCTAATCTTTATCTATACTGGGCCCTCCTATATTCCTGAAACACATGAGAAAACCAGAAAAATTCAAGTGCTTTGAGGTACGTTTATGACTTCTCTGGAAGACTAATCACCCTCTGAGAGAGGCTGCTTTGAAAAGACTGCAGGATATTTTTCTAAATAGGAATAAATTTGGTCCCTATTTTTCTTTAGAAGGCACATATGTATGGAGTGAAAATATATTTATCACATTGTTGTTATTTATCACATTGTAGAATGTTCCCAGGAGAAACCTGCCTTTCATCTTTGGCTGAACTACAGATCTATCCATTGGATCATAAGAAATGGAGGGTACCATGATGAAAATGACAGTTTTTCTATATGCATAAAGATATAACCCACTGGATTGGGAAATAAATAAAAGAAGTGCACAATAGACTTAACTCTGCCTTTACTCATATATTTTACTGTAATATGGTATGAATTTTCTGGCATGATTAGAGTGAATTGCCTTGGTTAGTCCAGCAATTAAAATAATGATGGAAATTTCACAATAAAAAGTTACACATTATTTTTATTAGTGTTGTAATGCAGTTAAGGTATTCTCCTTCTAATCACGATGAGTAGTATGGTTTTTCAGTGAGAGATTATATGAGTTAAAACATATGCTTAGTTGTTTAAAAAGTGGCTTATTCTGTAAAGTATACCTCAATTTCTGAAATAATTTTGTTTTCCTCTCTGCAGGTGTCTAAGCCTCAAAGCTACTTGCTTTAATTCTCAGAAACCACTTAGAATGACAGTGTCTGCTCTTGTCAGAACTCTCATTACCCCGTCTCAGTACTACAGAATCAATCTAACTCAATTTGTAGCCTGTGTAACACCAGAAAAATCACATTTGCGCAAAGGGCAGGGGACAGGCTGCATCACAGAAATGGGACTGATGGCTCAGTGTAGCCTGCAGGCCTTTTCAGGTTGTGCACTTCAAATTTGACTCAGCCCTTGGTTGTGAATACAAAGCAGCTGAAATGCTTGCCTCAGTCAACTCATGTATTACTTTCCTGAAATGGAGAGCTACATCAGGAAACATGCATGAATCTTTATGATTCCTGAGAGCAATTACTCTTAATCTTTTCAACTGGAAGACCTCCTACAGCTTTTGAAAAAGATGTGGACACATTTTGCATGGTTCCACCACAAAGCTTTTCATTTGCAAATAACAAAAATGAGGCAGAACTTTCAATGGCTGCTCATTGTTTTTGTTTTCTCCTATTCAGTTCTTGCCAGCTTGCACTCATGAGAATGTCTGTGACCTGAAGAAAACTGCAACAGTTCTCTAAACCACCATTCAGCATTTTCCAGAACAGCAATCATTCACAAACTGGGGGTTAAGAAACATCACCCTAGACATCTGTACATGTCTCAAGAATGCTGCTTCCAAATGGAAATCTGCTCAGGATCTAAGTGTTAACTTCTACTGGGAAGATGGCGCCTCTGTGAGACTGATTCTGATTTATTGTCTCCTGAGTGAGTCCGGATACAAACAGCCTGCTTCTTAATATCCTGTGAATCATTGTTCAGAAGAGTCATTTCATCTAGAACCAGAGAGATTTCATGCTGGGCAGCAGGCAATTGTGTTGTAGCAGCTTTATGTGGTTGAGGTCATTGAAGTCTATTGTACCTTGTATATGCCAGCTGCAATCTATCAATGCTGACTTATGAAAGACAGCACAAAGCTCACAGGCCACTTACACACGTTTAGGTGAACTAAGCTGGAATGCAGTGGGCACTCTATCTGAATTTAGAAGTGCTTAACTTAGTGGTCTTCACTTCTGAGCACCCCAGCCAACCTTCAACCAGCACAGAGGCCTGTCTCAAGCTGAGAGCATAGGGTGCAACTGAGTGAGGCATTTACACAGGAGCTTAACCACCAGTGTGTGTTTACAATTAATGAAATGGAGACAACTTCAGCGCACACTCTAAAGCCCCCCCTGAACTCGGGGCCAGCTGGAGGGCTGCACATCATCCATGCTGGGAAATGGCTCCTCAGTAAATTATGGCAACTTTCGTGCCGCAGCACCTGACAGGGTTAAGTGCTTCATTTGCACAGTCTGCTTGCTTTAGCATATGAAAGTATCTCTGTTTCAGTTTCTGCAGAAGTATTTTGAAAGACACAAATTAACAAAAGTCTGAACTTAGAAATAAAAGAAAGAAAATAAAAGTACAGATCTGGGTACCCTAGTGACTACAGCTTCTACTGAACAAAATGATACACACATTAGTAGTGCTATAAGACATTGATGGTGAGTAGGAATGCAAAGATTCCTTTTAAAGACAATGCCTCTCCCCAAAAAAGGCTGACCGCCAAATCCTATATATGTGAAAAGCAAACCTTTAATTAACAGATTGCTGTAATGACAGAACCTGTTTCACATCAAGCAAACTTGACCTTGATTCTCCACTCACCTCTACAGGGAAAGCACTGCTATCAAGTTCAGTATAATGATTCTTGATTTATTCATTATGTATAAGAGGAGAAACATGCCTATAAGGCATTGCTATTTACTTGTATTTTCTTTTTAATCCCTTACAAAACTTTTTCTTGTTGCTAAGGGAGACTGTAACAGCTTGGATGCAAACAAGATATCTTCATTAGAAATTATGTCTCTCCTGTCACAAAGTCTCTTCAGGCAGAATTTCTTCCATCAAACTTGTTGCTTTGATGTTGAATCACTCCCCTTAGTGAAGGATAGTGAATACAGGGAGACAGGGAATCAAGTGGCTGTAAGGAGTTTCCTTGGCAATGTGCATATCTTTGTCGCCAAAACAAAATACAACAGCACCAAATTACTCAAGAACAAAAGAAATGGAAAGGCTTTTGAAATTTGCAAGTCAGAAAAGGGAGCACTAATATAGTGCATGGACTGCTGTTCAGCATGATAGAGAATTAAAACACCTTTTGAGTTAAGAGGCCAACCATACCCATAATGAGACCTAGTTTAACCTAAGAGGACATATTTTATGTATACAAATAAATGGAAGACATGATACAGGCTATATTAATTCAGGCAGAGCCTCTACTGTCTTTGAAAGCCTGTTTTGCACAGCTAAACAAACAGAGGAAGAAAAACAGCAGTTAAATCACCTTTTGTAAAGGTGTCACTGAATTAATAAATTAGAATTTTTTATTTCCTCTTGCTATGCATAGAAAAATAAACAAGTCATGAATACGTATGAGGGGAAAGTTGTATTCTATTTGCTAATGGACAAAAGCTGAGGAAAAAATACATTAACTTTATAGTTACTGCATGTAGATGTGATATCATGCTGTACTTGTAATCATTTACTATTAACAGTGAGATATAGAAACAGGATCCTGTGTAAGGTATTATGAGCTGGGATCATAACAAAGAGAAATAAAACACACCTTGCGGTGTGTTCTTCGCCTCAAGAGGTGCATCCCATAGAAGAAAGTTCTTTTTGGAATCCCTAGAGATGCTTTATTCCTCAGTCAGAATCTTGTTATATTGTAAAGCAATTGACAGGCTGTGCTTGGTCATTCTAAGGACTCGCTGCTTCCAGGCAGCCTAGAAATGAGCAGCATTCTGCACATGTGAGAACCACTTCTCTCTCTAGGCATCCTCATACTACATAAAAACGTTCTCTAAAGGTTAATCACAAGAAGAGTAAAAAGATTATATTTTCAAAAGAGCTTGGTGAAATTTAAGCTTCTTTGTCCCCTTTGGCACTTATCCATGACTATAAGCAAGCTTAATCTTCTAATTCTTCTGAAAACAGTTCATAGAACTTTAAGTCATATTATCCATTTTCAAAATGTTAGAACACAAAAGAAAATAAACAACCATTGTCAGATATGACTTTTCTGCGAAAAAGAAGTGACTTATTTTTCAATCTCTTAAAAAATCCCATTTCTGAAGTTCTCAGTTTCTAAATTAGTTGTGTGGGGGTTTTTCTCTCCAATTTTTCTTCAGTGGAAGCCAATAAAAACATATTCTTTGTAGCATATTATACCCCTTACTAGATCTATACAGCCCATGGTCTGTATCAAGCTTAGTAGAGCATAATGCTTGGAACTGAGAAAAGAATTTTATTGATGATGTACAAAACCACAGCAGAAGTTAGCTACTTAATGGGAAAAATCCAAATGGCAAAATCTTGTTTTAACTTGAAGTAATAACATGGTGCTCTGAACTGGCAGGAGGAGTAGATCTGATGAATAAACAAATGCTCTTTTTGATCATGGTAGAACCAAACTTCAGAATTTTATCTAATCTAACACTGCTCTATGTCAAAAACTGGGGGATTATGATCTTAAGCTACTGAGACATAACTATATTTGCCTTTACTGTCCTGCTGTGGAAGCAGGCATCTCTGGAAAAGAAAGTGGTCAGATAACAAGAAATGGTGACACCTAAAGTTTCCACAGCTGCATTCCCTACAGCTCACTTTTCAGAGATTAGTTACATACTCACAAGTACCTGACTGACAATGTCTGCTCTCGATGATATTTGGGGTATATTATGGAGGTCCATTTCTTTGGTAAAGAAGTATCAAGGAGACACTACTGTTTCTTGGATACCCTTAAGCTTGTGATAGCATCATTTAATTTATTGCCTTTAAACTTGTTTTATTTGTAAGTAAGTTGGAACCTGAAAAATAAAGGCAAACAGTTCAGAATTCAGGGGTTGGGAGATTGTAACAGTGCAGGACTACATGCAACTACAAAATTGAACCCAAACATCATTTTGCTGAGAAGTGCAACCAGCTGCTCCAGTTAGTTTCTCCTCCTGCACAGAAAGGCATGTGAAGAACACTCATGGATCTTCTCCTAGCATTCTAACTCAGCTACCTATCAGTACCTCTGTTGGGGATGAGATCATCTATTCAAAGATGTCAAAAGCATCTTATTAGAAACATTAAATCCACTGATTAATTAAAATCCAGTACTCACAAAGAATGGTATAAGACCAGCAGCTTTGTCTTCATCCAGAACTTTCTTCAGGGCTGAACCACAAACACTAAATGTGTCATCTGAAGGAACATTTTTAATCTTCACAGCACCAATTAGTGCAGCCCTTTCCACAGATGAATGAGCCTAGAAGGAAATGGGCAAGTTTTAAGACCAACATCTTTTACTGGAATGTAAGATGTTCATCTGAATTTACAAAGAAAAAAACTAAGTCCTTTCAAGTAAAGCCATACTTGAGACCGTTGGACTGTTGATGATATGTAACAGATACATACCTCTCCACTTTTCATATAGATAGATGGACATGTACATGTCTATACATAAAATACACACACGCAATAAAACAATAGCAACCCTGGCATATCCTTGAGACCATTGCATGACACCATTCAGACCAGAGTTCCATTAACCTTAGAGAGAGCTTTAATTTACGTGGTAGCATTGATGCAGAGCTTCAGGATTTGGCTCTCAATCAATCAAAAGATGTGCAGACAATCATCTTGTCTGACAATGATTCAGGTGCTCACTGGCATATTTTTATGGTGTATAGCTTTGCTGAACTCTAAAATTATACATGTCACAGTATGGTACAGACAGATAATTTCTTACATGACCATTTTTTCAGATTACATACTGACTAAATTGTGGTTTGATCATTCATTCCCTTTTTTAGGCAAGTAAGAATCATTCCCAATATGTTATTTTATTTACAATCCACTTCATTTGAATTCCCTTGAAATAATACTGTTTTAGAAAATAAAACACGTCTCAGTAAATAAAAACAAGGTATCACTAAGAAATTCTTATAAATTTGTGAAGTACAATAGAATAATAACAGGAATAAAAAACTCCACTGACAATGAAAAATACATTTACCCACAAAATACTCTCCTTTAAAGCATGATTAAAACAAACAAACAAGCAAACATAAAAGCTATTTTACCTTGTACTTTCTACAGTTTCATTAATCATCATTAATTTGAAAGAGGAAAATTCCTCATCATTTCACATCACGACTACTCTCACTCACAATATCCTTGTTGATTCTTGGCAGTGCCTATAAGACTGCTTATTAATTCTATTTTAATTTAGCATACAATCACAAAAATAACAATCCAGTATTTTGTTCAACTAGACAAGATCAAGGTTTTGCTTTCCAACTTCACATATCCCTGGAATGGCATGTTTTAAAGACAGGTGTACCACTAATTTGTATCTCAGCAGTGCCTCTTGTTAAAGTGCTTTGGTACCTAATTAGGCACCAACTTGAGAAAATTTGGAAGCCTAGACTTGAAATTTAACTTTTGAGTGGAAAACAAGGTGTGTGACATAGTGGTACCATACTTCATTCAAGTGTACAATGGAAGAATGTTTTACAGTTTATTTATACTAGAATTTAAATAAGCAAACTATAATAATACACTGAGGTTGTTAGCCAGTCCAAGCCCTTAAACTGCTTCATCAAGACTCAAAAATTATAGCAAGATTCCTTTCCAAATGCATTCTTGCATTGCTGGGCTGTATCAGTGAATGGTTTTCCCTCCCACAGAATGGCTTACATTGAACTTTCTTTCGTGGATTATTGCCTATGAGTCACACAGGTCTGTTCTTAACGCAGAAGGAACCGTGAGCTCGGCAACAATCTGCTTGGAAAGGTCAGCAATATCTTAAGGCAAATCCTTCTGTAAACATAAGATCCTCTGACCTTCAGTAGGCAGGAAGGCCTGTCAGTCCTCATTTCAGGCCAGCCTCTTATATGGGACAAAAAAATCAAAACAAGGAAAAGGTTTTGTGCATCACTGGGTTGGTCAGAGCTCTGGGACTAGTGATCTGCGCAACACAGACCTTAGGGTCCCAAGCAAAAAAAAAAAAAAAATAAATATCCTTTGTGCCTCTTGAAAACAGTCATCTTTTCTCATATTTTCCTGTCCTGAATCTTCTCACCATGCAAGTGTAGTCCCTCTTCCCACCAGCAAAGAGCAAGTGTAGTGTTAACTTCTTCTACAGTGCTTTCTAACATACACTTAGTAATAAATCACAGTAAGGCTGAAAGCTGGCCATTTTACTCTGCACATCAGATATTAGTTTAAAATAAACATTAAGTACTAAGAGAGGCGTTATTTTCTGTCTCATTGACATGTAGGCAAGAAAATGTCACAGATATTAAGAGAAACAACATTGGATGGCCCTTCAGTAGGGTTACTGTGTCAGAAATGTAACAGCAGCAGAACTCACATGAGCAGAATTTGTTTTCATTAATATTAAAAGCCTCTCATTGTCATGGCCTGCTGAGAATTTAGTGTAACTCAGTCTGCTAAATACCACTCACAGTCAGAAATCAAGGATTATGTTTTCTTGTTTCCTTATAAGATTTTTTAGTTGGATTGACAGATGGATCTTAGAGGTTTTCTTTAAAAAAAAATTTTTTTTGGCTTCTTCAAGTTCTGTGACCGATTTGCTTTATATTCACACATTGGGTTTTTCTGTGTACATGCATCTGTACCCATGCCTGCATATAGGGGGAGGATGTATGTGTGTTTGTTTGCAGATGAGCTTGTAGGAGGAAAATGCTGTGTGTACAGGCGGACATAGAAGACTGGATGTAACAAAAGATAGCCTAGACTTACTAAACATAACTGAAATCATTGCCTTATTTAATTATCTTTACTTACTTCAAACAAGCTCTTCATAAATATATTTAACACTGACATCTAGATATTTGCCCTTTATATTATGAAAGCACACATGAAATTCCAGTTCACTTATCAGAGAGTCATAGAATGGCCTGGGTTGGAAGGGACCTTAAAGATCACCTAGTGCAAATCCCACTGTCATGGGCAGGGACACCTTTCACCAGACCAGGTTGCACAGAGCTCCATCGATCCTGGCCTTGAACACCTCCAGGGGTGGGACATCCACAACTTCTGTAGGCAAACTCTTCTAGTGCCTCACCACCCTCACAGTAAAGAATTTCTTTAATATAATCACCCTACCAGCAGTTTTACATCATTCCCCCTTGTCCTGTCACTACATGCTCTTGTAAAAAGTCCATGTCTTTCTTGTAGGCTGCTTTAGGTCGCAATTTTGTCACCCCAAAGCCTTCTCTTCTCCAGGCTGAACAATCCTAACCCTCTCAGCCTTTCCTCATAGAAGAGGAGCTCCATCCCTCTCATCAACTTGGTGGCCTCCTCCGGACTCACTCCAACAGGTCCCTGTCCTCCCTGTGCTGGGATCCCAGAGCTGGCTGCAGCCCTGCAGGTGGGGTCTCATCAGAGCAGAGCAGAGGGGCAGAATCCCCCCCTTGGCCCTCCTGCCCACGCTGCTTTGGATGCTGCCCAGGACACGTTTGGCTCTCTGGGCTGGGAGTGCCCATGGCTGGGTCATGTCCAGCCTCTCATCCACCAGCACCCCCAAGTCCTTCTGGGCAGGGCTGCTCTCCATCTGTTCATCCCTCAGCCTGGGGTGGTACTGGGGGTTGCACACACCCAGGAGCAGCACCTTGAACTTGGTCTTGTCAAACCTCGTGGGATTCCCATGCACCCAATTAGCGAGTTTGTCCAGGTCCCTCTGGATGGCATCCCATCCTCAGGTGTGTCAACTGCTCCACTCAGGTCAGTGTCATCTCCAAATCTGCTGAGGGTGCACGCAATCCCTTTGTCTGTGTCATTAATGAAGATATTAAACAACACTGATCCCAATATGGACCCCTGTGGAACACACTTATGATGTACAGTAAGATTTAAACAACCAAAATCAAATAGTCACCAATCCAAAGAGTTTATACCTAATTCACCTGCCTATTCAGATGGGTGAAATTGTTAAGTATAGACACTGTGTTGCTATGTTAATGAGAGGTACTCACCTGATCAGAAGCATAAGCCACCAGCCTGCCCATGATCTCTGCTTCTGTTAGCTCAGGCTGTTCTGACTGCACCCGTCTGATAGTCTTTGTTCTTGCAGCAAGCAGGGCAATCAGGGTGGCCTCGCTTGCACTCCCCTGTGGGACAAATTGAGGGAAGATTCAAAATGAAAACATTTCAGAAGAAGAAAAGCAACATTCATTCTGCATGAATTGGGAAGTTCTTAACAGAAACTGCAGATGAGAAACTGTGCAATCTCATGTTTTTTTAAAAATATCTCTGACCGCAAGGGAGGTATCTCTGTTTGATCTTGGTCTCCTCCTTCCTGACGTCTTTGCCTGTTCACTTTAATCTCTATGCTTGTTCAGTTTAGGCAACAGCCTTGCAATCAGTGCTAGAAAGCTGGACTCACAGATTCAAATGTATGTGAAAAGGCTCTCAAACCAGGCACCAATCTGATGTTAACTCATAACAATGTCAGAGTAACTGTTGATTTCTGTTACTCTGGATTTCTGCACATTTAACATCCATCAGAACCTGAATTCCAACTCTCACTTCTATCAAGCAACATGCCTAATTATATACCATCTTTCATATTAGAATTACCCAGGGCAAGTAAATTATTGTGGCTAAAAGAGAAAAAAAAAAACACTGAAAAACCAAAACTGCTATGATTCAATATAGGCAACTGCACTTCAAAGTATTAGTTATGTCTGCTTTCTTCGTCACCAACAAAGATGAAAGGAACAGTCACACACTATTTCTAAATTGCAGTTTGACTCACAAAACATCAGTTTAAAATCTGTCTTGGATACTCTGTGACAACAGAAAAGAGGATTTTTTTGTATCTATTTATCAGTAAATTTCACAGAATACAACTTCCCAGAAATTGTTTATACAGTTTTCATCTAGAACATGCACCTGAAACATGCCCTAAATTGCTCTTTTAAACTCTAAACTAGCAGTTTGTAAATACATGCTTATAAATTTCAGTGTATTGGGGTGTCTCTATGCAAGATGAAGTTTTTAGATACTTTCAAAGTTGATCAAACATTATATGAATTATAACAGTGCAATGAATGAAGTCACTTATATTAATATCTATGTCTCAGAAATATCCCCAGTGAGAACGAACTAATTCTCCCCTCCCTCTGTTGAAGACCTATGTATACTTACTAATTAAAACAGATTTCTCACTATTTGGGAAATATTTTTATTTCTCTGAAGGTGGGCCTGATCTGACAGATTTCATGTGTGAGAATGATCTCAGTGAATTCAGACTTACTCCTATACTGAAGTTAGCTTAACTATTCATATGAGACCAAGCTGCCTTCTACACGTCAGCATCTCAGCAATGAATGAATGCAATCCAGCTGAAATTCAACAGCCTCATCAATGGAGTAAACAGGGGAAAGGACAGTCTCTGGACATTCACTGAATGTATTGCCAATGATGAATATATTTTATCTGCCTTTCTGGTGGTGTGAGATTTGAGAAATGTAGACCCCAGGGCATGAAGGCAAGCTAGAGACAGTTTTGTGTATTTGCATTTTTTGTGCATTTTTTATAGCCGCTGTTGCTGCATATGGCCTTATGGCAACTGAAAGAAATATTATAGATACAGTATGGAATAAGGACAGAAATACTCCTTTTGGTCAAGTAAGATGTAACTTCCATGTGGAGACAAGGGGTGAAGGAAATTCGGTCTATTAATTACAGAAAACATAATTTGGCAATCTCCTCATTTAATGTCTATATATGGTCTGTAGCCGGACAGAGCTCTCATGAGAATATCAGAACATGGAGAAATCATCCTACTAAATCATCCATCTAAAAAGTCAAAACAGCTGAAATAAAATAACTGTTTACACTGTTAGTGTATTTCCAGGACATGTATGGAATATGCATGTTACAAAAATGAGCATTAATATATAAAAGAAAATGGCTGTAAGAAGTTTCAAAGGTTAAGGCATTAATTTGGGATCTGGAAATTTAGGCCCCACTATTCTGGTGTTAGCCTGGCTGGGTGAGCAAATGACTTTGGCTGAAGAATAGCCTCAGCTTTCTGAGGAGTGCCACAAGATGTCCTGGGTCTTCATCTATGCTGGTACGCAGTCAATGTATGCCACAGTTCTTGGATGAATTTCCTTTTACAGAAGAAACAAGGATGAAAAGAAAAGGGCCTGTTGCCCAGCTGAATTTTGCCTCCTGCTATACAGCTGGGACATAGCCTAAAGGCACCCGAATCCACAACCTGGAAATGTTTATGGATGTCTCATGATAGACACAGGCATTTCCCCCTTGCCTCAGTTTCCATAAATCACTTTTTTTATACTGAGTCACCTTTTTTACAGTGAAGCCTTTTACACTGCTTGCAGATCCTGGTTTGCAACGCTCTTCTATACACTTGGCACCAAAGTCTTGTGCTAAAACTTTTTGAGGAAAAAACCGCCTTGGTTCTTGAACTACTTGGCTAACTGACAAGTAAGATAAATCAGCAGTGTTCTTTGCCAGGCCAAAGATATTTTTGTCTCACCCCTAAAATACTTTTTCTTTGCAGAGCAAGAAAACTGTTTAAAATTCAAAGCAGGTACACTTTCCAGCAATTTATCTGGAATGAACAGCAGGATACAAACTTCAGGAAGAAAGTTGCTTTCTCACTTATTTTTGAAAGCTGTTTTTTCTCCTCTTGAATGCTATATTCTGCATTAAGTGAAGGATGATGATACCTTTGCTTTTACCACAGGCAAACAAAGGTTGCCATGGCAAGCAGGCTCAAGAGGCGGAAGAAATATCAGCAAGAGCTGATGTTTGTGTCCACCAGAGCTCTGAACTGAAATTTTCTTTCATCTTTTGCCATTTTGAAGTGTCATCTTGCACACAACAACAAAGTGCTTCATATTGACATAGACTTTCAAATGTAATTAAGAGGCAATTTTCACAGGCTCAGTTTTACCCAATAGCACAATAATTACTTGGCATTTACGAACAGAATGACTGGCACTTTCACACACTCACGTTGTCTTTGCCTCACGCTCTCTTGCTTGGATCATTATTGTTTCAAGAGCAAGACAAGAGGATCTGCAGCCCAAATGACTACATCATAAGCAGGAACACAGAGCCCACTTTCGATTCTGAAACTGACTGGTTTCTGATTAAAATTATGGGCAATCCAGCACTGTCAGCCTGGAGGGGCAATATTTCTTGCTGATAACAATCAGGCATAATTGCTTGCTTTCACTGGTACAAAATAGATGCTGCTAAGATGCATGAGGGAAGCTTGATTTCCTGAACATAAAGCCCTCCCTAGCAGTCGTAATGATAAAGATGGTAACAGAGCAAGCAGATGAGTAAAGAACTACACTGGAAATACACTGGTGTAGGTGCAGCTCCATCTAGGACAATGACAGCATTTAGGTTAAATTCATTCTTGCTTAGGGAGATGTTGGGAAGAATTCATTGGAATATACTGTATGCCTTTGCAGCTGAGATCAAAGAAAGAAGCCCCAAGTTCTAGCATCTAATTCAGATGTATATTAGAAGCCCATCTTAGGATAAAATGGATTGTGCCCTGGCCTGCAATGACCAGACTCCAGATTATCAAAGGAGCACAGAACAATTATTTAAATTTCAATCTTCTTCATAGTAGAGATCTATTTTAGATAGATTAATAGCTGTGTCCAGAGCTGCATTTGCAGAATGACAATGTGCTAATGGAGCCATGGCTGACAAACAATACAGCTTTACTATGCATGCAAAATTGCCCATTAATGATATATACACAATTGTGCAGGTTTTCTATTCAGATATTATAAGTATCATTAAGCAGTCGATATCAAAGTTTGGGGTTTTTTCTAGTTTGGATATGTACTCTCAAAATTGTATCATCTATCGAAAGAACTGCATAGGTTCAAATTTCAAGCAGCTCTTCATTTTCTTATTATATTCCGATAGTTCCTCTTGTTATATAAGAAAAACTTAAAATAATTTCAACCTCTTTGGCAAAATTTGATAGACTTTATTCTACATTCTGCTATTTCTATTTATCAAAGTTTATCTCCAGTGTTCTGTGGAAACTGACTGAAGTACACAATTGCACAAGTAAAAGGCAGACTTCTAACCTCAGCTATGAAATTTTGCTGCATATTGCTGGTTAGTACAAGCTCAATTCACTGAATAACAAATTAAAATCTCCATCCTACATTATTCTGATTTAAATTTTAAGCCTAAATTTTAAACTGAACTGCTAGTAATTCTTCACTGAGAAGTGTTTTAGATATCAGCTGCTCTCAAAACAAAAGCGTTACTTTCATGAATGATCTTACCTACCTACAGACACTCTCACAGACCATCAGTCTTTCTGAAAATTGGAAAGGAACCCATGTGGCAGGAAAAAAAAAATTTATTTTCTTCATTAGCGTCTAAGTATAATGACTTAACAAAATCATGAATTCACGAACTCAATCCATATTCTTTTTTTTCATGTCCCCTCTTACCTGAATGACTCCTCCACCTTGGCCATCCTTCCCAGCTAAAAACTCTTCAGGCAAATTAACCATCTTCCCTAGCCAATCCAGCATGACAGTCTCCAGCTCAGTGCAAGCTGGACTTGAAGCCTGTGTTGAAAAAAAAGGCAGAGGGAATAATCTCACTAGACTGTGAAATCAGATCTACCAGAGCAAGAATAATTCTTTCTGTCTTTCTTTCTTTTGACTGTAAAGGAAGAGACTGGATGACTAATGTCACCAGCCAAGTTAGGGACCTGAAGACCATTTTTTGCATGTAGTTTCTAACATTTACTAAAAAAATGTCAAAATAAGCCTTACATAGAACAATGATGATCAAATGTCAAAGCCAGGATTTGCATCTTGCATATTTTATTTCAAAATTAAATACCAGCCTCTTCTGAGAAGAGTATACCTCATATGAATGTGGGGGTTTTAAGACAATTTTCCATTCATCCAGATGAAAAGAGAAATAACAACAATGGGTGCTAAACAATAGTCACACTTCTTACTGGATTACCAGTATGTTTGCACTGCTACCACTAATTCTAAATGTTGGTGATTTTTCAAGAACAAAACTTGTAAGAGGAAACAGCCTTTTATTCCTGGAATTATTCATGGTGTCTATGTACAAACCCTTAATTACTCAAGGAAATTTACCTACAGAAATACTCCTGTGACTTCATTGATAATTATCAATAATTTCATTGTAGAATGTTACTGAAATGCTTTAAATCTTGGCAAGGTGAAGTGCCATTACCACACACCAGAGTAAACTCACCCAAGAGAAGCCCACACATCCTATTCCACCACACAACATATCTGCAAGAAGAGCTGGGAAGGAGGAGGCTGCAGGGAAGTAGGCAAAAAAGTATGGACTGTGCCAGTGAGTCACCTGTATTAAGGGGAAAATAGTTATTTTTAATTAATACAGGAAGCAAAAACAAATTGTCACAAAATGAATAAAGGTTAGAGGTTGTGACAAGCCAACAGTTCTTGAGTACCTGGCTGTAACACAGGATCCCATTTTTTAGAAAAACTTACTTGTTTCATGTTTATTTCATGATTTTTTATCTATCTTTACTCAAAAATAAATAAGTTTCACCCCAACCCCCCCAAAAGCTCCAAAATCAGAGTTTTCCATTTATCTTCCTAGAAGACAAGGACTGTGTGAGCCATGGCAGCCTTATCCAGACTCTTGTGTTATTTGCTAATAATCAGACACTGAATCTGGCCAAACAGATCCTCACCACAAAATCCCATCACTCACAAAAACAACCCATCCCAGTATGCAATACCTTCTGTACAAAATCAAACTCTCATCTCCCTTTAACAAGTTGTGATTTATATACAATTTCACTTTGTATGCACTAATATGAAAGAACAGCATGCATAAATGGTAGTCAATTGGCTTGCCAAAGCAATATTTAGAATTATCTTATGTAACATCCAAGCAATCTTAAGGATCTGTGAGATATTGATAGTGCTCTGCAAGTCCAATCTAATAAAATTCGAAAGCAGGAAATGTACAGCCACACTGCAATGTTTAGTGGAAATAATGGGATATGTGGTATGTTTGGCAAAAACAGCTTTCACATTCAAGGTAAAAGACAAGTTTTTGAAAAAGTGCTTCTAGAGCTGATGCCATGATGATTTTGTCTTTTCTTTTATATCCCTGCTATACCTTTTTACAATTTCTGTATTCTTGGTGCTTTCTGCCTACACTCTTGGACATGTTTCTCAAGCTAGGAGACTAAACATTTTAGAAGCTTCATAGATCAGTGTGCCCCAGACCTCAAGGTCCTCTCCAGAACACATTTTGTAAACTAAGATAGAACCATCCAGGGGAAAGTTCCATGGGGAGGCATGCCTCACTCAAGCCTCTCACTGGGGAATCTTTGATAGAGATGCTGATTAGTAAGACCTATAATGTTAGACCAGGTCTTGTGTGGGTGTGCATTGCGATGTGCATTGAGGTGCATTCAACCTGGATGTTGTACACCTGAGGATCCTTAAAATAAATACAGAGGTAAAATCCCTTTTTCCCTTCTAACTGTGTTTGACTCTTGATTTTAAGACCAGGAGGCATCAGAGTTGTAAGCAAGAAGTCAGCAGAATCTATGTAAGGTTTTTTTCATGGCTGGAAATCAAGAGGCTGCTTAGTTATTGAAGGCTAGCCTCTTCTTACACCATTTCCCCCTCCTTTTTTTTTCTTCTGTTACAACTGGAGGATAGAAAGAATATAGATTCTCTCTTGCCTGATTCAGTGTTTCTGTGCTGTGTTGTTCTGCATTCCCACCTCTGATGTATTTTTCCTTTTACACTGCTCTCTCCCACTCTGTGGTAAGATTTCTAGTTCTGGAGCTAACTCATGGATTGCTGTACCACACTGTTCTGCATGCTGCAAATAATCCCTTTCTTTCCTCTTCTAACCTTCCTCATGCCAACAACCAGCTCTTCTTTAAGGGATGTGGTCCATGCTGAGGGGAAATTGTCTTAACTCTTGATAGAGTGAATTAGGTAACACTTTCCCTGATGCAGTGTACCACTTTCAGATGCCCCCATCTCTTTCACATGAAAACATCTCCTATCCATTACAATTTTCCACTGTTTAACTAGCCCTGTACCTGGTATGTTCAAGATTTCATTTTTACTGGTCACTAGGTTCAAATCTGTCAAATCAGTTATCCAAAGAGAAGCCACTGCAAACATTTTCAGCTGTATCTCATATTGGGTCAGGATATCCTTCTTTGCTGTAACAAAGTTTTAGAGCACTTGTGGCAAATGTCTTCCTTCACAAATCAAAAAAAAAACCCCAGATGGGACATGGTGTTTCACAGGAAAACAATAAAATATTCAAGAAGCAGTGATAGGATCCACATGCATGGACTTTCACTGATGTCCATAATGAGCCAGAGCTGCCACTGTTCATCTCCCCAGCTCTAATCCTCTGTGATCTGTGAGACTTGTGACATTCATCTTGGGTTAATCAAGTTAAACTGACTGTTTGCTGGGAGCCATTTGTTCGATGAAACACAGCAGATTCCAGTTGCACCACTCACATAAAGAGAAAAAGCCAAAAGCCCTGGGGCAAGCGCAGCTGCGCTTATTCCTTCTGCCTCCCCTTCCCCCGTCCCTTGAAGCAGATGTAAAATTCATTTTTTTCACCATGTTGGAACAGATGCACTTAGTCAGATATTGCAAAGAGCCTGACATAATTGATGCCTGGTTTTTTAGCCCTCTGCTGATAAATAATGATACACAAGTGTCTTGGGTTCACTCTAATTACCACTCTAGTGCTTCTCAGAGACATTTTATTTCCAAGATTTCTTCTAAGGATGTCCTTCTCTGGCTTGCTTACTCTAAGCAATAGTCTTCCTTTACCACACACTAAGGATAGGTACTTGAGCTGAAAGTTCATAGATTAATGGATCCAATGTGAGGAAAATTAGCATCTTTAGTACTGCTATTTGCGGTTACAACTACACTTGATCATTTTCAGCTCTAAAAAAGGAGGAGAACAAAGCAAATCTGAGAGAGAAAGGTGACTCTGATTGATATTTTTACATGCACATCCTTTCTATGTTGTCTACCTGCTGTGGAGATCAGAGTTCTGCAGTTATTCCTTCTGTCTCTGTGTTAGGATCAGGAACTTACCACCATTATTGTCATAAACATTTGGTGGACTACCTTTTGAAGGTCTACCTTGCATTTCACAGTAAGTCCCCATAAAGAAGCTTCACCACTCATGAATGTTTAAACCCTGTCCTACAGGGCAAAGACAGCAACAGATACTGCATTATTATTACTTCACACAATTAATTGATCCCTGCTCTTCTGAAGGAACACCATTTCCACATTTTGAGTCATACAATAAGCAGCAAATATCTGAACACAACTAACACAGTAAAGGTGTCAGCATGAATGAAACAAGAATCACTTACGGGCTTACTAATCACTAGTAGCTTACAGGCAAAACAAAGGTTTTTGATATGTCATATTACTTATTCTTTCTGAAGAAGCCCTTTCTGAAGTTCTTCATTTATAACATGGATATAAGACATTCCCTGGTAAAACAGTGGGAAAATGCTATAGCTGAAAAACACTAGATTTACTTTTAAATGTTATTCTTGTCAGGAAAAACATGAGAAGAAGATTGAGGGGAAATATAACCTGAACAATTAGGGCAAAAATATCTTTGTAGACTGGCTGGGTAACCTGGTAAGGAGAGCTTTAAACTAGGAATGATAAGGGAAGGAGAAGAAAACCCACAACCAAGGGAGGAAGATGGACCAAGCTGGCAAGCAAAGGGTGAAGGGTAATGTGGACATGAGAGAACTCAGAAAGAAGCTAAGGTTAAAGCAGACCGATCCCCAGTGCATCCACATAAAAAAGGAAGTGCTGAGAGGGCAGCATTAGGGCAGGGGGATGGACAGAGGAGCTCTCACATCTTTTCTGGGAAATCAAGACAAACGGGTGCCTCTCTGAAGCACTGCATGGGGAACAAACAGGAGGAAACAGAAGGCTGTGTGCAGGTACATGACTGTAATTTTGCTGGGATCACAGATATGCTGTGGGATTGCTCGCATGACTGAAGTGCTGCAGCAGATGAGATCAGGCTCTTCAAGAAGGTCAGACCAGGAAGGCGAGGCAGAGGAGTGGTCCTTTATGCAAGAGAACAGGAGGAATGCACTGGCCTCTGCCTGAGAATGGACAATGAGCCAGTCAAGAACTTGTGAGTCAGGACTGGTGAAGATCTCAAGATGGGCAACATTTGGGGGTGCATGTCTGCTACAGACCACCTGATGAGAAGAAACACATGAGTGCAGCATTCAGACAGCTGGAAGAAACATCATGTTCACAGGTCATAGTCCTCACATCTGCTGGACAGACAACGAAGCAGGACACAAGCAGTCCAGGAGAATTCTGGAGTGCATTGATAATTGCCTAACATGGGAAACTGTGGAGGAACTGATTAAAGTGTGAGACATGATGTGGGACTGCACATTTATCAATGGGAAAGCCCAGTGTCCTGGGCTGCATCCAAAGCAGTGAGAACAGCAGGGCAAGGGAGGGGATTCTGCCCCTCTGCTCTGCTCTGCTCTGGTGAGACCCCACATGTAGTGCTACATCCAGCTCTGGGAGCTTCAGTACAGGGAGGACAGGGACCCTGTGGAACGACTCCAGAGGAGGGACACCAATATGTTCAGAGGAATAGAGCACCTCTCCAGTGAAGAAAGGCTGAGAGAAATGGGGTTGCTCAGCCTGGAAAAGAGAAGGCTTTGGGGTGATCTAACTGTGGCCTTCCAGTATCTGAAGGGAGCCTAAAAGAAAGATGAAGAGAGACTCTTTTCAAGGGCATATAGTGATAGGACACGAGGGAATGGTTTTAAACTGAGAGTAGCTTTAGATTATACATTTGAAAAAAAATTCTTCACTGTGAGGGTGGTGAGTCACTGGAACAATTGCCCAGGGAGGTTATGGGTGCTCCATCCCTGGAAGTGTTCAATGCTAGGTCAGAAGGAGAATGAAGGGGAAAGGCCAACACTGTTTAAGATCTTCATTAAATACCTCGATGATGAGATAGAGTGCACCCTCAGCAGTGTTGCTCTGAAGAAACAGACCCAGGGATCGGGGTGGCCAAGCAAACACTGTGACCAAGACCGTCCTGGGCCATGGTAACAAAACTGTTGCCAGATGGTCTAAAGAGGTGATCCTTCCCTTCTACACAGCACTGGTAAGGCCACACCTGGAATGACACACCTAGTTCTGGGCTCTTCAGTACAAGGAACAAAGACTTGGCTATATTGGAGTGATTCCAGTGAAAGACCATGAAGATGATTAATTGCTGCATCTCTCATACTACAGGCTGCTGAAAGAGCTGGGGTTGTTCAGCCTGCAGGAAGCTCAGGGGGCATCTTGTTATTGTGTACAAACACCTCATGGGAGGGTATATAAAAGATGAAGCTGGATTCTTCTCAGAAGTGACAAGACAACAAGAAATGTGTGCAAATAGAAATACAGAAAAATCCACTTAAACATAAGAAAAAGCTTTTTTACTGTGAGAGTGATCCAATGGTCCTTGGAACAGGACAGCAGAATTCATCCTTGGAGATATTCATGACCAGTTGGACATAGTCCTGAACAAACTGCTCCAGCTGACTCAGCATTGAGCAGTGGGGATGGACTAAATCATCTCCAGAGATACTATAACTCTGTGATTCTGTGCTCCTGTGAGTCTTCAGAACTGAGTATAAACAACAAAGGTAGAATCAGAGTTACTATAATAACTGGGATTTATATCGTGCTCTTTGTGTCATTTCACACCAGTGAAAAAATTTAGGGTAGAGCATTTTTGTCAGAATGTATCACATTGTAAAAGTAAATTTGTTTGCAGGGCACATAAACATCAAGAAAAAGTCACTTTAGTTAACAGGGAACATGACATGTTGATCACATAATTAGAATTCAATGTCTCACTTTCTATTCTCAAATGATTCATCTCTTGTTTTTTAATATGTTATTCTTTTATTGAAAGTTTGAAAGTTTGCAAATGTTCAAAATGTTTGCTTTTCTACTTCACACACATTACTGTTTTCCTCCAATGAAAAAAAAGGCAATTATATCTATGAGCAGCAATTAAAGTATTTGCATGTGTTGGACATAATTCTCTTATCTAATCTGCATTGATTTAATTCTCTTGGATTTAAGATTTCATCCACAAACCTTTGAAAAGAGTGCAGAGATTTCAACTGACTTCAGCAGAGCTTTTGCCTGTTACATGACAGCAGGGCTGGCTCCCAGGAAAACAAGATAAAGTCATATTGAATATCAAATAATTACACTGGTCAATGAAAAGGAACTGGTACTACAGTAAACTGACTAAAGACATTTCCAGATTGTGATGTCCACTCCCGTCACAATCATATCACCTATCTGCATCTAGAGAAGAAACCCAAAGTTTATTGCAGAGATCCAAAGGAGAGATTCCTCATTATCATGTACTAATAATTCAGCCCTCTTCAAGCTACTTAGAGGCCTTAGGAGACAACCATATACTTAAAATAAGAAAGGTGTACCGTGAGTGGAAGAACAAGAAAGATTCAGGCCTGGACAAATGCCAGATGCTTTGTTCTGCATTGTCTGCCCAGGACTGATTTATTCAAGGACTAAAATTTAGGCAGTGGCTGTCTCCCTTAAAAGCTTCAAGAAGAAGTTGACATTTAGGAGTGTAAGTCAACAGAACAAGTATTAGGGAGAATCCTTTCTAGTCAACTCTGTAATAAAAAGAAATCTCTTAAGAGAATTTTAACATTTAAAGATCAGCTTGAAGGAGCACTTTGGGCAGAGCAGACTAATAAAAATACTATTTTGTAAAATATTTACTGTGCTATGAAAGTAGTAAAAGTATCACATTATGTTGAAAGTGATGAAGTTTTGCCTTAACTAGTTCAAGGGAGGAAAGGGAATTATTTCCAAAAGTAAGCTATGCATGAAGGAAAATAATTATTTGATTATTTCTAGGAAGAACAGAAAACATTAGTTGGATCATATTCAGCAGGTAAAGCTGACTCCTGCCTCCTAAAAGTTAATCAGTGTGGGTACTTATGTTCAACCCATGCTTTCTTTAAGGTCTTTGAAAACCTCCATGCAGTACGGAACAATGCACTACAATTCCATTTTTCTTACCCCTGGCATAATGATCTTCTCAATGTCTTTAAAGACATCCTCAAAGCTCTCAGGATCCTGGGGTGCACAGTCTGCGATGAGGGGCCTTAGGTATCCTGGTTCCACATCTGGGAAGACCTGCCGTTTTTCTATCTTCTCCAGGTAATCTGCAACATAGTCCACCATCTCCTTCCCTCTCTGGCGGAATTCTGCAGCATCCATGGGTATCAGCACTTAGGGCTTATTCTCAGAAAAACACTTCAAAAAAGAGGGAAAAACCAGTCATTTTTGAAAGAAAATTTTATTAGTTTTAAACCTGTTATTCAGATGATTTATAGGAAGACTCATATGGCCATGAAATAGTTTAGCTTAACACAGATAGACAGTAAGTGTAGCACAGAAGAACAGTACAAGCCCGATGATGAAGATTTAAAAATTACAGATTTAATCCCTACAGCTGCTGGCTGACACAAGGATGTGGCACTGTGAAGTGGCACATAATCTACTGCTTCCTACCTTATAAAGAGGTCTAAGACAATAGCCTGCTGTGTGTCTCTATGATAATCTGTAATAACAAACTATAACAATCACAGTGATCCACTGTGCTGCCCTGTCATTTTATCTGCTTTATTGTCTTGCCTCGAGATTTAACTTCTCTACTCTTTCACTGTAAATGCACAATGTAAATGTGCTGTCTCATCTACAAAACTTTGTTTCTTTCAGAGGTTTCAGACAGAATTCACTTCAAGTTGATCTGTACTGTATTTTGCAGAATTTGAGGAGTGTCTGTCTGGGGCTGTCCATGTTTCCAATATGTTGGGCTGCAGCTCCAGGTGTTCTTTGAAATAGGCAGATTGTGTGAGCACACCCAAGGTGATCTATGGCTCAGCTGAGATGAGCTGGAGTTCACCTGCAAGTGCTCCGCAAACACAAATTTGTGATATTAGGGTGTCTTAGCCCGCCACCCTGGCCCACTAAACTTTTTTACTCTGTGTAGCTGTGCATTTAGAGTAATCAGTAAATATACAGTTGAAACTTTGTATTCACTGAGTACTTAAAAAGCGTCCCAGAGTCTTTACCAACTCAGATTGAGGGATACTGTTCCTTGGGATCTAGCAAGAAAACTGGCAAGGGAAAAAGGACTGGTGTCAAGAACTACTGTGCCTCGCTCACATACCTTTAGATCTTCACTTTGTAAGGAAATAATTATATTAAGCACAATGCGAATATTAGATAATTAGGAGACAATTTTTCAGATATCAAGTATTTGTGGTGGGGATTTATAACTGAGGACACAATTTTGAGAAAAGAGAACCTCCTGGGCCTTATTACATTTAAGTTAGGACTGTAACATCACAAAAGAAAGACATCATGAATAAGCACTGTCCTAGAGACATCTCTGCTGATACAAATAGAGGATCTGGGATTTGTGTGCCTGCTACTTAAGAAGGCAAGGTCCTGCTGTTCCTGTTGCTATTTTACTAGAGTTTTAGTATTCTCTTTAGTCATCCTGTAAATGTTTATTTGGCTGTGTCTATGCCTTTCATAAAGGGGCATTAGGACCTTTCTCATATCTTGCTACTAAGTTGCTGGAGATACACTACCAGTGGTCATTACCGTACTTACAGTTTCCAGTGGGCAGCTTGGTGTGTCACCTCCCTTTTGAAAAGTCAAATTTAAGCAAGCAGTTTTGTTTCTACTCCTCTAAAATCAGGATGATTCAATTTCTTCCATACCCCCTAAATCTTATGTGCATTTTCACTTAACACATCTTTGTTCACTGCTCAAAATTTTAATAAACTTTCTAAAGAAATCAGCATGAACTGCAGCAATCAATATGAAACTCTGTGGTAGCAATCTAATTACACCCCAAGGCTCTGTTCTTTGGTTAAGATATTTTTGCCAGAAGAAATCTAAATACTGTACTGTTGCACTTCTTTTTCAATGCATCTCTAACTTAAAACCCTAACTTATTCTATTATATTTTTCTTCTATGCTACTTCATTAACAGGTTCATTGCTATAGCAAGCGCTAAAGAACTTGCATGAGGTAATCTGTTATTTTTTCCCTCTGGTTTCAGAGAAGAAAGCTGTGAAAAAAAGAATTTAACACACAACTGACAAATTAGTGGGAGATGCCTGAGACTGACTCAGAACATGAGGACTGGTGTTTCCAGCACTACTGTTGCTCACCAATGTTTAGTTATTCCTACAGACCTTTACACATGGATCAGTTCTGCTGAGTATCTCGTTCCACATCTGTGGTTCCAGTGAACCCTAAGTACAGCATCAAGACAGGTAAGAGTATTGCTGTGTAAGAGCATCACTAAACTACTCTCTAGCTTTACTTCATAGTAATCAAATACAAAGCACCACTTAACATCAAAACTGCTGTGGATTGCTTGGTCTTTTCCTAAAAGACAAATCAAATGGCATAAATTAAATCACATGTGTGCAAGCTCAAAACAGCTCCCAAATGTGCAGAGAAAAATGAATTTACTTGATCATATTACCAGAACATAGATGGTATTTTTTATAGCTTGTGACCAGTTTTCCACCACCTTTTTTTTTTTTCCCTGGAAATTTGTATTACAAGTAACATTTACATCATCTTGGTGCTACACAATATGCTGATATAATTTATTGTCACTTTTATTATTTGGTCATTTTATTATTTGAAGTTTGAATAAAGTTATTTTTGGATATCAGGATAAGCAAATAAATTTTATATCTAAATATCAGATACACATTCTATTGCTATGGAATTCAGTTTGACAAAATACACATTTTGTATTATCAGTGAAATTCTGTTTGTTATTGGCTAACTTTTTCCCAAGAATGTCATAAATCACTGTTGCAATAGCAAAATTCAGGTAAAGAATTAAATTACTGGAGAAACCTACTGTTTTGCATGGATGAAGTAACTGAACCAGGAGTAACTGAAAGCTTAAGCATTAAGAATGGAAGGTTGAGCCTTCCATCCCAAATATTCTACAGTGGTTGCAGTGTTATAAATTGATATGAACTAGCATTTACTTAACCTCTAATATTCTTACAATTTAGTTTGATCCAGTGAAATATGTCAATCTGCTTCAATCTGAAGCAAAATATTTAATTCTTCTTTCCTCCTAGGACAACACTGAGAAATTAAAAATCTACTTTTTCTATTCATGCATCTTCCTTCCTATATGTCCTTCCCTGAAAATTCCATACCTACAGTAATATATGTATCTCACGGGGGAACTGTGAAGGCACACTCCTTGCAGGAACACTGTGGTCATCCCTTTCACCTCCTTTTTTATATCTGTTGTTCTGTGAGTGACAAGACCCACTCACACTTTCATCCCTATTTTTATTCTCCTCCTGAACTGTTTGCTGTAGATCTCACTTCATCTGCTTGAAAGTACTACTTGCTATGGAAGCCATCTCCAGCAGACAATTGTAAAGCTCACCAATGAGTACTGTCAAAATGCAAATTACTTCACATCTACTAGGACAGAATATCTCTATATCTTACATGCACATACAACTCATGTACAATGCAACAACACAATGCATAGGGAGAGACCTTACCTCTATGCCAGTACATTTTAAAAATATAGAGCTTTTTTTAAGAAGCAAAGTACTTCAGACAACTCAGGTCTTAGGGTTTAAAATGAAAACACTGTTTAAGAGAATCTGTATTTTGTGAAGGGATGAGTGTTATAGTCTGCATGCACTCAAAATATCCACTTAACTTAAAGGAATTTAAACTGCAAAACAATACAATCCAAGTTTCCAAAACTAAATGGAAATTTCAGAGAAACTAAGCCTCCCTCTCAAATATTTAATAGAGGTCTATGGTCTTGAAGGCCCCTGAAGAGTGAGAAAGGCTCCATGCTTTCAGAGATCCCACATCTTCCAGGATCAGTTTCAGCCTATTCGGTATCTACCAGCTGAAGCCCAGGTGAGGAGAGCAGAGTTTCTCAGGAGAAGCCCTGCCTAATTATCAACCTCTACCACAGTGTGAGCAGCCTGTATGTAAATTCATTGATGGCTTCACTCTGATAATTAAAATACACTTTTACCAAGCATATATTCTGCCTGAGCATTTTTGTTCCAAGCAAGAATCAATGACTATTGTCACCACTGCAAACTTCAGATCAAATCCTACTTTACTGGAGAAGATTGAGTTCTGCTCTAAACTGCAGGTGAAACCAAGAAAAATCATGTGAAACCTTAAATTATTTCAGTGTATCTTTTTTATTCATTCATATATAAACTCCTTGGTCTTTGATTTCGCTGTAATTTGTCAGAGGACAAGTACACTACACAATCTGAAGCTGACATATCTTTTGTTGCTTTTTTTTAAATTACTCCTTCTACCTCAGTGCACTGACATCAGAATATAGCCACACTGTTTCAGTGAAGTTACCAAAAATTGTTGCTAGTCTTTAGATTGCATATGTTCATTTGCAAGCAGTTTTCGACTTTATCTGAAACTGGACCATACAAATGAGTAGTTTACACACAAGTAATTATTAAAGATATTTGTAGGTATAATATTATGTTGATAACATTCAGCTTATTCATTATTTCTGTTAAAAAGTATTGTCTATAACTTTATAATCTGGGTGGGGTTTTTTTCATATTTACTAAATGTAAATGTAAAATGTATCTAGATGCTAACAGGAAATTTGTTATGAGACAGAAAAAGAGAAAAAAGAAGAAAAAGGAGAAAAAAGAGAAGAGGGAAAAGAGGAAAAGCAGAACAAATAAGGAAAGATGGTATATTTGATGCATTATAATTTTATGTCTGCCTCTTTTCCAGTTCATCAAAGTAAAATAAACAACAGCTAACAAAATAAAATCTTTTAGCAGCTTCTGTTATTAAATACAGACAGGAAGAATGCATAGACACATTAGTAGCACCTAAAATTGATAGCTGTATTTGCTCAAAAAAAGTAATAACTGTGTATCTTTCCAATACATGAGTCTTTTCCAATACATGAGTGCATTTTCTGTAGTGGCAGAAACTTGTTGCAGCACAAAATGTAATTTAAGGGCTCATGGTGCTTCAGTGATACCATTGAAGCCATAAGAACTTCCTGCTACTTCCAACTGAAGGTTTTTGCAGCTGTTGCCACTGTTAAGCTGAACTTCCCCTGCTGCCAATAGGACATTGCCAGAAAAAGGGCCATAGCATTTCAGCATAAATAAAAAGGAACTCCATCTACTCTGTTCTTCTACCTTTGCACAAGTCAAGTTACAGTCCCTATATTTTATCTAAAAAAATTACATTTTACAGAAGTTGCTGGCTGTATTCATTTACTGTCACTGGCACAGAGTCCGCAACTTCACAGTTTTCCCTGCTGAGGTTTTACTACAGTGATGGGAAAGGGTTATTTCTGAGAAAAACTTCACCCTAAAAAGTCATGCATTTAAATTTATCTTGGAATTTTATTATTCAGACTATTTGGCAGAGAATTTCTCAAGTTTTGCTTTGTTGTTTGTTATTGCAAGCACTGCTGTACTTGGAAAGACAAGATATAAACTTTTGTATACATGGGTTCTGCATAAGTGTATATAAACTGTTACAGCTGACATACTGCAGATGTGAAAACAAGCAAACAAAACAAGAGGTGCACACTACATTGTGCAAACTTAGATTAAAAATAATGTTTCTTTTATTATTATTATTATTANGTTCCCACTCTCCATAACCAATTGTTGCATTAATCCAAATGTACCTACTTGAATTTAATAACCATAAAACCTTAAGGACAAAGAATGTTACTTACAGCGAGTTGATAAGGTTTTTCCTTCTCCCCTGCCCTTCTCCCTGTCTTTCTCTGTTCCTCAGTGACAGCTATAAAGCAGAGAGGATGCAGTTGCCAGCATATATCGGCAGAGTATCCATGTCCCTTCAGCCTATCACAGCCACGGGCTTTGCACTGAACGTGCAGCAGCAGCAGCATCTCCCCCTCCTCCCACAGCTCCTCCAAAACACACTTCGCAAAGAAAGCTCCCGAAAGGCAGCTGGATCCGGCCGAGAAACAGCCATTGCCCAGGCTGGCTGGGCAGTGCCGTGTGCTTTCTCCCAGGGGTTCCCTTCACAAGTTCCTTAGCACCGAGTGTCTGAGCACACGCTGCCCGTCTGTGCTGCACACTCCGGGACATTCCTGCTGCGGCTGCTGCAGTAAAAGCAAGGGCTTTGATCCACTTCTGTGAAACGTTATTGCCAGGGAAGATACACAGATATGGCTGAAGCACCACTCAAGTGACTGCAAGCTCTGAGCAGGTATATAGCTGTGGAATTAACATTTCCAGATAAGATTAATCCAACTTTTTCCTGTTTCTCTCTTTAATCATATGCACACTTAAAAGCAATACTAAGTGGTCAAGATTTTTTTCCTACTCTAGACGTTTTATGGGGAGTTCTCTTTTCTAGATGAATCCAGGTGACTGCCTGTCATTTTTATTTCACTCAAGTTAATCTGAAAAAAAAATTCTGTCAGTATTTCCTAGTCCTAAACAGGTTATAGCCAGGCAGTGTGGCAGATTTGGGATAGTCACTGTTCTCAGACCAGTCTCCAGTCCACTGCAGTATTACAGCCAACCTTTTGTGAAGGAGGAAAAAGTCCCAGCTTTTTAAAACTGTCATGGCTGTGTTTGCTCTTCTAATGTTACAAGACCAATGACAACTCTGCTACAGTTCTGGAGGAGTCTATTCAAAATAAAAAAAAGGACCTAAACTCCCCAGGTGAGCTTGCTGGTGTCATTGAACTTGTTGTGCCAGATGTTATTCTATGATCTGACTTACATTTCCAATGGCTGTGTTGGCTGATGTAATGATTAGTCTGCAATTTTGAAAATCATCAAGAAATCCCATTCAGTTGCAGCAGGCTCTGAGATATTTTCCACCTCAAATCAACTCCTGAGAGCACAAGGTTACAACCTGGACTTATTGGGAGCTCCAAGTGGTTTGGAAACTTTTCCTATTTTTTTTCTTTCTCCCTGAGTTTGACTGAAAAGGCTGAAAATTCAAAATTTGTTGTGAAGGTATAAGGGATGCAAATATTGAAGCTGTCTCTAGTAAAAGATAACTGAAATCTCACTTCAATGTTTCATCCAAATGGCTTGCAAAAGGTAAATAACTTTCAACGGAAATGAAAAATTGAAATTACAATTAAGATTGGAGTATTAAAATCCTGGTTTAATCAGTGTTGAAATACAACTTCAGAGTCACCTGATGTGTTTTTATTTCTCTTCTGTACCTGTAAAGCTTGCTATGAAGAGGCAATAGTCACATTTTCCATTAAGATATTTCTTTTTTTAATTTCTCAGGAAGAAAAAGGAAACAAAGTGTGAAGTTACCACAAGCAAGCTGGAAAAGGGGAATTCAATGCCCTTCTAAAAAGCATGTTCTGTGTTCAATCCTACAGTTCTAGAAATTCTTCTGGCTCATTCTAGTTTCATAATCCTCATTATCAACTGTTGCAATACACAAATCTTTGTTTAACAGAATCTTTCTGTGGTGGACAAAAGGAAGATCACTAAATTTTCTATCATAGGTGCTGGCTAATTCAGATCAGATGTGGCCCTGTGAATTTGTACCAGACCCTTCAAACTGCTCTCAGTGCCACAGAGAACAACTTCTTTTACTGCTGAAACACAAGGAGTAGAGATCCCACCTTTAGCGCTAAAGCGTTCCAAAATTCAGGATACCAGTGTGTGAGAAATAACAAAGGATCCCAGAAGGTTTAAAGGCTGCGGCTTGTTGGTAAGCACCCACCAGACCTATTTTTCACAGCCAACAAGACACAAGCTTCGGTATGTTTTTGCACATGGAAGTCGCCCTGATGATGATACATAAATGATGCTGTGCCCATGCAGTAATGGCACCAATTTATTACCATTACTGAACTCTTTGGTCTGCAAACAAAGTGGAAGAGAGGCTGTGTTTGAACAGGAGGTGCCAGCACAACACCAGAAAATGAAGCAGGCAGTATGTTACCAGTTACTGCTGTCCCACTGCCAGTCTGTGCAAAGACAGGGATCTAAGCAGAGGGGATTAAACATTTGTATCCATTTTCTAACAGCTTTCACCTCTTCCACCGTTGCACAATGCAAGTTAGAAATGAAAAGGCAGTTTCCTCAGGCTTTTAGTCCACTGATGATTAGATGGCTCTATTCCCAACTGTTTTTCCCTCACCTGAATGGCCTGACACTCTTCTCATGTTAACCTCATGGTGTGGCTCTAGGTACTAAATTTGATGATGTGTTTGTGCTGTAGTTCACTGAGCCTAACATTATTTGACCAAACCTGTTCTGAGCTATAATGTGAAGGGCTTTAAATTGACTCAGATATACTCAGTATCTTAGATATTGAGAAAATAATTTGAAGCAATTAATTAGGGATCTAGCACAATGTTTGTGTCTGTTTTCCACATTTAGTGTCAAAGGAACAGTCACTGTTGCCTATGCATAAGAAAAAACACTGGTTTGTTTTATTTGGTTTACTCTGTGTCTGTAGTTTGAGGATGTTATTTGTAGGCTGCAGGCTTTTTTTCCAGTTTTCCTTGCTGTTGCTCCTTCAAAAAGAGAACAATAGTAGAAGCCCCTCTTTGCCTTTCTTCTTCCCCCCAATATATTCCTCCATTAATATAAAAATACTATTAACAGAAAATTATCTGCAAGAAGCTAAAAAAAAGACAAAAAATGAGAATGGAATGAAAAGCCCTTGTATGTTCCATAAACAAGGTCCAAATCTGCATAAGCATAAAGATGAGACAAAAAAGAAGAGAATATTTTAGCTGAAATGTGTAACTAACAATTTCCTATTTAAAACAAAGGGTGTGTTTCCCTTGGAAGAAAGTAAGAATTAAATAAAGCCTTCAGACACAAATAGATGGATTACTTGCAACGTATGAGGATAAAACCTAAGTCTCCTGCAGAACATAAGTAGACTTTGCAACAGATTAGCCAGGAGATGAATCTGAGACAGAGCTGACAAACTGGGAAAGTAGCTATCCTCTTTTTTCATAAATATTTTATGTGTGACTTGTTTTTGCTGTTCAGTTCCTATTGCTGGCTGTGTGAACATGTGAAGGTAAACCAAAGAAGGAGAAAAAGGAGCTGCTAAGGAAGTGAACATGGACACAGACTCACACACACAGTTTCAGAGGAGTTAATGTACCATTTGCTGGTTTGAGGCAGCCTGAGCATATTACTCTTATGGAAGCAAGCCTACAGAAAAGAGAGGTTGTGATGAACTGAAAAAGTGTCAACAGAAAAACTGACAGGCTGTGAAGAGTCACAGAGACAGTGAGAGCAGGCTGCAATCACAGTAGGCAGACTCTTCCAATACAGAGATAGGAATAGCTTCTGCTGTGAGCTATGTGCTTACCTAGGGGCGTAGGCACTGCCAGGGCACTCATCCAGCCATGTATTGCTCACAGAGAGAGTGTTCTCAAGCACTGACTACTGTGAACTTCACAGAAGCTGTGGCTGATAGATGAACTGCTAGGAGGCCTTAAATGTGCTGTGAAGACCTCATGTTAGAAAAGCAAGTTGGAACAGTTAGTTTATGAATGAAATAACCCCCTGTGTGGATGAAAAGACAGACCCAGGTGAGGCATGAGGAACAAAGATAGCTTGAGATACAGAGGGAACACAATGCAGTGCTTGTTCTTGAGCAAGTGATTTGTTTGGATAACTGTTCACAAAGATATCAAAGAACATATGATGCTTGGTTAAGAAGGTATTTTGCTACTGAGTGATTAATGCCTTGTCCTGAGGGCCATGCACTACCATATCCTATTTGCAATAAACTTGGAAGAGCATTTGCCACCACTATAAGACTTGAGTAATTTTTGGAAGGATGAGAACATCACTAGAGTCTCCACAAAGAGCGTGTTGGTGCCTAGTTGTCTGAGATTACAGCAAGTACTATGGCAAGGGAACACACCAGTGCTTCTTGCCCTTCCTCCCTGTCAGCTCTTTTGCAAAGGTGTCTTTGGCTCCCCTTCAGTCTATGCTAACACATGCACCTTTCTAGAAAAGACCAATGCAGAGCTTCAGGAGATTTTATGCTTAATGGAGCACGTTGGAGAAGTTCATGGAGGACTCAGTCCTGTGCGAGGGACCCCACGCTGAAGCAGAGGAAGAACTCCTCTCCCTGAGCAGTGGCAGAAACAACCTGTGATGAACTGACCATAGGCCCAATTCCCTGTCTCCCATCACAACTGAGGAGGGAGGAGGTAGAGCTTGGGAAGGGGGGAGGAGTGAAGTGAAGGTGTTTTAAAGATTTATTTTACTTCTCATTATCCTGCTCTGATTTTGTTAATAATGAATTCAGTTAATATCCCCAATTCGAGCCTGTTTTGCCCACGATGATATTTGATGAGTGATCTATCCCAGTCCTTATCTCAACCCAGGAACCCTTGGTTATATTTTCTCTCCCCTGTCCAGCTGCAGAGGAGAGTGACAGAGAGGCTTTGGTGGGTGCTGGCATCCAGTCAGGGTCAACCCACTACACACATATCCCAAAAGAAGAGCTCTGGAGAACTGAGTGGGAACCAGATCTTCCACATGCACAGCTCTCCCTGGTCATGGACACACATTCACAGCTGAAGCAACAAGTAAGGTAATGTTTGCTCCCTTCTGCTCTGGGTTATTGTCTTCGCCTCAGAGCCAGGAGCGATGTATGTACACAGCCCACCTGCTTGAGTGCAGGAAGATGCATTTACACTAAGATGAAGCTTTCTCTTGTAGCCATGTGGCCCTGCTCCTGACTCCTGGTAATATGGTTAGCATAACCAACACCATCTCCTAAGACAAACAGTCATAACATGTAAGTGTGCTGGTCACGTATCACCTCCTTCTCTTTTCCCCTTTTCAACACTGTAGTTATCACCAAGATGTGATGACCCACATAACAGAACAGCCAGATCCCCTGTTAGCATTGTGAAAAAACTATTTGCCCATGAAGGACTGCTGCCAGGATGTGGTGACACCTGTTATGGAACACAGAAATGTAACCCTGTATGAGATACTGCCTATAAAATCAAACAGCTGCAAGCCCTGATGCTGGACAGCAAAACTCGTGATCCCCCAGTGGTCTGGGACACAGCCACTGCTGTCTTCTTCCTCTGAAGACTGAGTGAATCATGTTCTCCCAGGTAAAGTCTGAGTCCAGATTCTGATTATTGTATCATGCACTGATTAATGAGAATTTTACATGATCTGCAGAGGATCCAAGTGACTAAAAGTATAGGTAACTAATGACTCTAGATAGTAAGAGAGCTAAAATCATTACCAGAAATTTTGCTTAACTGAAAGTATAATTAATAAAAACTGTGTAACAATAAACTACATTAAATCCTAAAAACTGTAGATAACAATATGCTGTGCTGAAAATTAAATGTTTAATTGTAGTAATAAAGGTCTAATTGTACCTAAAGCCCTGTGGCAAATTCTCTTCTACCAAGGATCCCTAAAAGAATCTGCCTGTCCCTGTGACATTAGGTGACAGAGCCACCAAGTGTTCACACACTCCATCCTGCCAACTCCATAAGAAAGGCAATCATCTCCAGCTAGCAGGGAAAACAGTAAGCCAGGAAAGATAACAGCTTAAGCTGCTGCAGGTAGCTTCACCACAGCGCAGCCAGCCATTTTCCCACTCAGAACTGCTTGCCATCTGTTCTCCTTATGATCTTGGTCACTTCCACACCTCAGATAATCACAGTTTCCACATTATCATTAGGAGAGACAGGCTCTCATTTAGCCAGGATCTAGTGGCAGAGACAGGCAGTTAAATAAGGAGGACAGTCCAATGCATTCATTGCATTTGTTCTTAGAGGCCTTAGTTCAAGCTCTTGCTTTCAAGTACAGATGCAAGTCTTTGCCATATGCTGTGAAATTCTGGGTAAGTTCTGAGAGGAATTTTCCATAAAATATTTTGCTAGAAAGGGTTGTTCTCTTCCAGCTTATTTTTCTGTGCTACCATGTTTGGCTCCAGCCAGATTTGGAATCCAAACAGCCTAAATCTAGGCCAGGTTTAAAGTGGTAGCGCCCTCCGTCAGAACTCTGGCAGTGTTTGACCAGAACTGGTCAGAGGCACAAATTTTGGACCTCTCTGTGCTGAGGTTAGACGGTGCCAGTCTAGAAACAAACTGTTTTTACAGCAGTCTGATATTCTGCATAGTTGTCTGAAAGATAGTCTAGGAAAGTTTGGGAAATTTTGAGGTTTCTGTTTTCTTCCTTCCTGCCAACTCTTTAAAAAGCACTTTGTCTTTTATTTAGGAGTGATCTTGATGTGTGGTGTCTTAAGAGACATCTCCCATCTCTACCACCAGGCTAACTTTGTCAGAAGGAAGTGGTTAAGAAATGTCATGTTTCACCGTTTTTCAGTGCTCAGAGAACACAGAATGGTGTGAAAGTATGCTTAGGGAAGGAGAATCACTACCACATTTTATGTTACATACACCGCAAAATATAATAAAACACAATAACTTACCTGCCCATAACTGCTGCTGAATTCTACGGGATATTTTCAGCTTCCCGCTTTCAACAACATACCAGTCTAAACCTATTACTGTTGCCTATTAAAAATGCTACTAATCTTTCACCAAAATTATGAGTTATTTACTTTATCTTCCCCAATAATAAACTCATACAACCCAGGTCAGTTGTCTACATTTTATGTGACTGTAGTCTTCAAGAAGAATAATAGGGGGAATTAATTTACTATATAAAAAAAATAAAGCCTAACTCAAGATTGTTCAGCTGTGAGTACAATGCATATCAACCACATTCCAATCCTGCAACATCACTAAGATAAAGTAAATAACCCAAAGGAGTTATTCAAAGGATGAATTACATGATCTCCTTACTTCCCATTCACTGAAAAAAAACCCAAAACATGAAAAATAGGGTTACACTATATTCAGTGGATACTTACAAAGAAGAGTTGGTTTCTACCAATCCTAGAATAGCAAGCTGTCACAAAAAGCCTGGCAGTATTTCTGGATGCTCAAGACAATACAGTTCTCTTCAGCTCTGCAGCTTTCAACTCTGCTGGCTGCTACTGCTGCTACCCAGGAAGACAAGCTGTAAAACTGTGATGACAAGGTGACCAGAAGCATCCTCAACTAGCATGTGGAAGAAGGCTAGGGAACAAGGGATCCAGAGCCTGTGTTAAGACTCAAAATATTTGCTATGGTTCTGCCTGTTGAATTTGAAATAGAGATAGGTGGAGCTGTGGGCTTCCTTACAGCGAAGCTGTTCACATCCTCATCAGGCATCTAAAATCAATTTTTTTCTTCTGTGAAAAATGGGCCAAATATTGTTCCTGGGTTTGAAATGGAGTGTGGAGGCACTGAGAAATGAAGAAGGGAATGATGTATAAATTAGAGCAGGGGACACAGCTTCCTGTACTTACAGCTTAGTTACACTCCATCATCTAGCACTACCTACTTCATATTTCTCTTTATGTTTGTCCTGTTAAACATCTACT
The DNA here is from genome assembly GCA_013399225.1 of Rhipidura dahli. Lineage (NCBI taxonomy): Eukaryota > Metazoa > Chordata > Aves > Passeriformes > Rhipiduridae > Rhipidura > Rhipidura dahli. The sequence goes on from VXAC01000004.1 coordinate 240,124, forward strand.
GAATAAGCCACTCACATTCATAACATTTCCTGTTTGGTTGAAAAGATAACCTTCCTGCTGTTTTTCCAATAAATGAATGGCGCTTCTATGTCTATGTTCTGTTTTCCTTCCAGTTTCCTTTAACAACTACTTTTCTTGAGCAAAAGAATGCTTTAGCCTGCTTTGGATACAATAAATTTTGATTCATCATCTTAGGGATTTCAAAACATCTCCACTACTTACCAGAGGCTTCTGTTGCTAAAGTAACTACCAGTTGTCTGTAGGAACTGTATTTTTTCAAAAAAACCAAATCCTCTCCTGAAAACAAGTACTGGATTCACTTCTAACATGGAGTTGTGCTGAGCAGTAGAAACCACAAAAAGATGACAAATCAGAACCTGGCAGCAAGGTCAGCTGTACTAGATGTGATGATCTTTGTATTGTAACTATGTTGTAACAACATGATGTAATAACATTCAAAGCTTCAGAATAGCAAACACCTTTCTTCATACAACTTCTTTTTGCAATTTATGTACCAAACATGCATACACTAAAAACAAATACTCAAAAGCCATTTGCAGCAAATAGCCTCCATAGCCTCGTTCCTGTGATGGAACTTGATCCTCAAAACAAGCAAGATAAATTAGAGATGTGTCAATATGCCTTCCCTAGTAAGGCAGCACAAAGAAATCTGTACATCCACCAAAGAACCGGCAGAACATCAAGACCTTTTTAAGTTTTAAAACCAATAAAACATTCAAACTAGGGATAATTTTCTAAAAAATAAATTGGTAACCAAAAAGTGGATTTTTAACAGCCATTATCAGCTGCACAATAAATAAGAACAGGTGAGAACGAAGGCACTAACACACCATACTTACTGATCTGTAGTAGCATTTTTTTATTTTGTAAGATTAATAACACTGGCTTCCCAATACCTATACCACCTTAAATATCTTACTCCTTCTGCCAAGTATGAAATTTTGCCCAAATTTATGTGCCTTTAAAATGACTATTCACAAAGACATATTACATCAAAAATTGTTGCTCCAAAAGGGCGCAATATATTTTTAAGAAATATATATTCAAAAGCATAAGAAATCTGCTCTTGAAAAATTGAAAGAAACATTGGCCAAAGGAACCTTCAAAATAAAGCAAAAGCTGTGGCAAAGAAGACTGACACTTTTGGTCTTATTTTCTTTTTAACCTTGAAAGGAAACATGTGAGAAAGCCACAGTAGTAGCAAATGAGTAGTTCATCACTCAATCTTAAAGTCATTTAAGGACTAGTACACAATTAAGTAATTACTGGGCTGAACAGAACAGCAGTCAACATGGTAACAAATTACTGCAATGGTAATTTTTTTTTTTTTTAGAAAAAGAAAAATTAAACAGACAAAAAATATGTTTGCATCTCAGATTTTTGGATGGAGCTAGAATGGAAATCACCCAAAGGCAGGAACATACTCATTAGGATGTACAATAGAAACATGTATCAATAACCTTGAAAAGGAGGAGGCAGAGGTAGGCGTAAGAACCACCCAGGGCAGGAATTCACACAACAGTTGTGTGCCGTGGGCAGATATTCTTGAGATCAGCCTTATAACTAGCTGAGCTGCTGATGCAGCTACAGAGAATCCTCACACTTACATACAATCATAATAATGCATTCTATTTTTTGTGCCTTATCTTTCATTAGCACCAAACACATTTTCAAGGCTCTGGATTCCACTTTTTGAACTTAAACTTTTCATTATAACAAATGTCATTTTCATCAGCCTAGCACAAAAACAAGCCCTTACCCTGGCAGGCATGGCAGGCCGCAGGATGCAGTCCTGCAACACATGCTGAGGAATCAACGCGTTTGTACCTGGTCTCCAGACACCCAAAGAGAACGGCACAATATGGGCCCGTTTAAAAGCTGGCAGGGCAGGCACACGAGGAGACAAGTCATTGCCTCTGTGAGCAGTGCCAAGAAAAAATCCTGGCATGTGCAAAGCAACAGAACACAGGAGAGAGAGCGTGTGAGGCACCTGTCATGTTAGCAACCAGCAAATAAAGGACTTCTGAGAGTCTGAAAAGATCTTGTAAGAGAAGCTCAACATATACAAGTACGTACTTACATATTCACCTGAGTAAAGACTGTATGTCATTAGCTTCAACAAACAAGGAACATAACTTATTTAATTATTTTATTAATTTATTAATTAAATAATTAAATAAATTCTACTATGATGATAAAAAGAAGGATTCTAGGGACAGATGCCAACATTAAATATAAATTTCCTTGGAGAGAAAAGAATAGTGAAAAAACCAGAAGATTATGCCATAATAAAAAAGATTAAAATGCTAAAAAGCTTTAAAAGAAGGAAAACCATGGCAGCAAGCATAATGTGTTCATCCAGCCAGAGGTTGCTGGTTTTTCCCACTGGCCCAGGCCAGGGCCCTGCTGCTGCCTGGTTACTGCCTGGGGATGCCTGTACTGGTGCTCTAGCTGGGGTGCAAAGTGCTTTGAGTGTGCACATTCCTCAAAGCTGGGCTTACGCTGTTATTGCTAACAAAGCTTCACAAACACTTTCTATCGCTTAATAGGTTACTTTGCATTAATCAATTGAATTGGTTAATTAAGGTGAATGAATACCAAAAAATGTATTTGGTCTCAGGACTTCTATTTCTGGGCAATTATAGTTCTGTATCTGTATTTGTCATGAAGTTTGACTCCATACACCAGTTTATCATTGGTCCTTAATAATAATAGTGTTATGCAGTCATGCAGAGGTTTTCAAGCTATCAAAATAAAGTATTTCCTCTGATTTTACATTGTGATATTAAATTTTATTTACACATTATTTTAGAAACTTATAGATATGAATAGATTTTCCTCATAGATTAATATAATCACTAAGTTGCTTTTAATTATTAAACTTTTGCTGTTTAATATGAAGACAACTGTAACACCTTCCTAGTTTCTACTTTTCATGAGAGATGTTTAAAAAAGATATTCTCTAGCCATAATTTATTTCTTTCCAAAATTAATTCTTTTGTTCCCTGGGTGTTTCCACTTGCAATGCAAAATCCATAAAATTAGCTGGTCTTTTATACTTGGGCAGAAAATATTATCATCTTACGGAACATCTTCAGTATGTGTCAATAACCATAGGCAACAGACCACAGAATCCGTCAGGTTGAAGGAAGGAACCACAGTGGTCATCTGGTCCAGCCTCCCTGCCCAAGCAGGGCTGGCCAGAGCACATGGAGCAGAACTGTGTCCAGACAGTTCTTGAATATCTCCAGTGAGGGAGACTCCACAACCTCTCTGGGCAACCTGTTCCAGTGCTCGGTCACCTGCACAGGAAAGTTCTTCCTCATGTTTAGGGGAAACTTCCTGTACATCTGTTTCTGCCCACTGCTTCTTGTCCCATTGCTGGGTGCCACTGAAAAAACCTGGATCCACCCTCTGGACACCCTCCTTTCAGATATTTATACACATTAATGAGATCCCCTCTCACTTGCCTCTTCTCAAGACCGAACAGGCCCAGCTCCCTCAGCCTATCCTCATAAGAGAGATGCACACAACATTCCTCTTTCTGTGCCACAAATTCTCTTAGAAGTTAATTTATTTTTTATTAGAGCACAGGCTTACTCATCATCTTCCATCTCAGACCTGTCACTACCCACCACTACAGTGAGTATTCCTCCTGGTCCATTTTTTCTATGTCCCATCTTAACCATAGTTCCTGCCAAGGAGGTCTCAGAGTCCTCTACTTCAGCTGCCTAAAATATATGAAAGCTGCAATACCTGGAGGCTTTTATATTTGTGAGATACAAAAACTTGCAGTGAAAGGGTATCATTCCACCATCCCATCACCACCCTCCCCCTTCTTCTTTTTTCCTATTAAAGATGCAGCCACAGGAACTGGGGAGAAGAGCTAGGAATGTCACACCTTGAATAGTCAGTGCAGAGGTGCAGGAAGCTTAGTACAAATAATCTGAAGTAACACAGGATACAGAGAGGGTTAAGAAGTCTGAAGGGTCAAACTTAGTCTAACCAATCTTGGTAACACTGTTGGATGGAAAACTCTGTTTAATAAGCAGCAAGATCAAGAATAGCAAGAAGTTTGGATCCACTAAAAACAAGACTGAGAATTATAGGAAAAATATTCTAGTGACTTTTGATCAATTGTTGCAACATTTCTGGAATATTCAATATTCTCTCAGATTTTCACTTTGAAAAAGACTTCAGTGCCCTCCTGAAGTGTAAGAGAAGATTTCTCTTCAAAGGCACTTATGCTGTACTCTAGGGAAGATTCAAATGAGTGGGCCTGGTTAGCTTTGAGAGCAGAACAACATGAGGGAAACCAAGGAAAGCATAAGTGAACAAAAGAATATAGGGAGAAGACAAAGAACTTCTGTTTTTCAAATTCTAAAAGCCCAAGAGGGACTACTCTGGGAAATTAAAGATAGCACATTAAAAACAGACAGAGGGACTTTTTCACATCATGTGTGGTTAAAACTGCAAAAAATATAATTACCACAGGAAGAACTACAGTCAAGATCTCAGCAAGATTCTGATGGGTTTGCAGATGTATGAGGATATCAAACATATCAAGAGCAATTTAAAACTGCTGGAAGGCACATGTATTTCTTCAGGGAAAACTGTCCAAGCATTTTAAAACTGCACAAAGACGTGCTAATCAGAGTGAGAGACAAAGAAAAAGGTCTCTGAAAGATAATGCACCCACAGGATGCCGTTAAAGAAACGACACCTCCTCTGAAATCCTTTGCATTCATTCTCTCTCCCTCCCTTTAAAGGAGCAGCAGAGAAAGGGACAATATCTGCCACAGTGAAAGGCCATTTCCTTTAGGGTATTGTCCGAGATGAAAAGATGTCTGCCAGCCATTCTCCCAGCATGCTGGCATTTCAGCAGTCTTCAGCATGTCCCATGTGCCTGGAAATGTATATTTGCCTTGAAATTCATAGAGCTGGTTCTACAATTAGCTGGATCCTTTCTACTTTTCTGAACTCAGACGGTTTTTAGAAGCAGAAAGCACCATATGTAGTATGTCTGTAATTTCCCATATCGCTTTTTTGCATGGCTAAGTAGTCACAGTAATGATGCTTCCCTCTTGTTATGCCATGTTAACTGTACCTGCAGTGTCAGAGAAAAGATAATCTAAAAACCATGAGGTTTATCCATTTAAATGAAACAGTCTGTCAACAGCATAACTGAGTGCAAGTGAGGCCAATACATAGGGAGGTGTTATAACCATCTTAGCAGCAGCATTAGTCTGGTGCTGAATTTATAGTCTTCCTAAACAATACACTCCAGTGCATTTTTTTTCTAGGACCGTTTTTTCCACCAGTTCTAGTCTGTTACTTACATCCTGTCTACCGAGAAGGAAGAGATTATTCCCTTCCTTTTTTTAAAGTGAACTCCAAATTATATGACAGTATTGCTGACACCAGTGCTTGACGTTGCCCTAGCAATCAGACAGTAGATGGTACTTGGTATATAAAAAAAATAAAATTCTGAAGCATAAGGAATGTCACAAACCCAAGTTTGGCATGACTGACTTGAAACTCTGAAGTGCTAATAATAACCCTGACTTAGGGTTATACATATTCCAGCTTCTACTGGAATGCACAGTTGCTGCTAATATAGCTTAAATTGCCTCCAGCATTAAGATCAGACGAGTCCCATGTCCTCTCTCCTTATAGTCCTTTCAGTGACTGAAACCGTTCCACTTTATCTTTGTTCAAAACACTTCAAAACCTTCCTAACCTCTCTGCTTCATATCCAGTCTTGCAAATATAGGCTGCACCTAACAGATGGGGAGATACATCCTCTATAGAGACTGTTTGATAGTACTGGAGTCACATCTTCACCTTCAAGTCATCCTGTGTTCCTACACTGAGACTCACAGCACAGCACTTCACTGAGGGAGAATGAATGAAAAAAAAATCATGTGCTGCCATTAATCTTCACATCAGTTATCAACTTCTCAGGGACAGTATCTCTCTGTCTGCCTTTGAAGCTGTAAAAACTAAATTCAGGATAAAGTAATATGTCTAACAAAATACAAGAATAATAACATTAAACTACATTTGTCCTCATGTAAACCACCCAATTCCTCTGAAAACATACAACCAGGAAAGATAAAACTAATTTCTATTTACACCTTCACAGAGCTTACCAAACTTTCCCTGAATTTTCAAACAAATGTTCCTTTCAAAAACCAGCAGCGACTAGGGGGAAAAGGGGGAATGATATAGTATTTAATTGTAAACTCTGAAAGCAACCTTTTAAGCATACAGTGCTCTTGCCTGCTCTCTGACAAAGCCTAACACTAAAATCCCAATTTACCTTCCAAGTAATGACTATTTATCATAACATTTCTTCTCCTGTTCATTCATTTGGTTTTAAATAGATAAGAGATACAATCCACACAGGATCAAGAAAGAAGGTGAAAAAAGTACAGCAAAATAGTTGTTTCATTCCAAACATTTTCTACAGGAAAGATACCACTGCTAGGAGAAAAAAATGTTATCAGCACAAACACTGGATAAATGGGGAGACACTCATCAGAGGAACACTGGAGGACTGCGGACATGCAGAGGCAACAGACTCGGTTGAGATGAATAACAGGATTGTGATTAGGATATGCTGCAAGTAAATTGAGTTTGTTGAATAGGTTGGACTATTTTTTCTTTAACTTACCAATGACAAAATAGTGTTGGTCACGTATTTTTCTGACTACATAATATACTATCTGTGATTGAAAAAAATACACCATTTTTTGTGCCTCAGAAAAATGAGGTGAACTGTTCTACACAGAAATTTCCCACGCATGTGTATAAATTGACCATTCAAAGAAATTCTCTTACAACTTTAAACAACTTTTAGCAATTTTGGCAAGAAATTCCAGTTTCCTCACTTTGTGTTGCTGGTGGGGGACGCACACTTTGAACATCAGAATTCCAGGATGCTCTTCCTTGAGGTGTCACTCACCCAAAGAAACCTTTTAGCATGTATCACAGTTATACTGCAAACCTGTTTTTCATTGAACTTTCATTAGAGTATCCTTTTTTCCCCTTTTATTTTCATTGACATGAACAGTAAATTTCTGTAATGTAAATGGTGATTGTCACTTCATTTCACCTTTCCTTTTCCAATTTCAGCATCTTCTTGCTCTCTGAATCGCAGCAGCACTGTAATAATTTTTGCTGTTTCACATTTAGCCCCACATAAAAAAGCAGTGTCAATATACAAGGATCACTCAAACCCTTCTGCCATAAACAGGATCTCTACAAGAGGATACACCTCATATGGCACTTTTACATGAAACCAAGCTCAAGGACTAGGAGCACAAAATTTTCAAACAAATAACAACATTTTTCTGACCAAATTTGAAATTATTAATAAAATTACCTTGTCAGCTGGGATCCAGCTCCAAGACTGCACAGTACATCATCATTTAGAGGTACTGCCATCCCTCCAGACCACTTCCCTTTAGCAGCAGTGCCCTCAAGTCAATTTTTAGAAGCAGTTAAGAAGTTTAAGAATTCTCTAAAAATGTAGTGAATTGCAAAGTTTTGATGTCAAAACACTCCATGAACTATTGACTGTTTCACCAACACCGGCTTAAGCACATGTCAGTTAAAATATTTACACTTAGCTTATTATGCTGCACTTCTAAACACTGACTTGCTTAATACCTAACAAGTTATGTGGATTTATTGAATCAGATTATTTGGTGAAAGTGCAGAGGTAACTTCACTTTCAGACATTACTGAATTAATCCTTACCTTTTGGGGGACTTCACTCCTTTTCCAGGTATCTTGGAAACACGTATTTTCTTTAGCTCCCTACAGTTCCCTGTAGTTCACAGTCTCCCTGTGAAGAAGAGGTCACCAGAAGTAGCTGAGAAATTTTAATATCAAGAAATCTCTAAGGTTTTCCCAGCAACTATCGGGTCTTCACTGGTACTGTGCTCACCCTGCACTCCTTCGTTAACCATTAACCAGGTGTGGCCCTGTGTCAGCTTTATCAGCTGCTCTTTCTCAACACGGGGAAACCAGAAAACCCGTGGGCTCATTCAGCCGCAATTCACAGCCACTGGCACGGGAGGGATGTGGGATTTCTCACTTATTCACAGAGCCTTAAGTGAAAAATCCAGCGAGACGTGGGATGCAGCGAGCCAGCAGCCCCGGCAAGTCCTGCCACTGCCGGGCTTGAGCCGGCGAGGGCATCCACGCCACGACCACGTCTGGCGGGTCACACGGGGAAACGAGCGGGACAACTGGGGAAACCCCAGAGCCAGAGCTGTCCGGACAGCGGCTGCCCGGCACCTCCCGTCTGCCGGTGCCTCGGGGGCAGTGCCGGGGCGGGGAAAGCCCTCACGGCCACAAACCGGGCCGTGCTCCCCTCGGCAGGGACGGGGCGGTGCCGCTGCCAGCCGTGTGCCAGCGCTGCCATTTGCACCAGTCGCCCCGCCGGGGACACCCCGCCTGCGCTTAGAGCTGCTTTACAGCTGTTCCACAGGAGACGAGGCCCAGAGTGCCGCCGTAAAACAAAGGAACCCCAGGCAAGGGAAAGCCCGCACCCGCGTGTGTAGGGCAGGCTTTCTGCCGGTCCGCGGCAGGGAACGGGAGCCGGCCGTGCCCGCGGCCCTCCGGCCTCGCCAACCCGGCCTGTCCCTGCTGTGGGACCGGGCACAGCGCAGCCTTCGTGTCAGCTGGCCCGTGCTGATGCGAGTTACTCCAGGATTTAGACCTGTCAGAATAGGAGACTGGAAATCAGAAAAATGGGGTTCCCTTGTCACCAGCTCCCGTTGGTTAGAGGCGGTCCCCGGTCCGTCCCGGGCCCTCGCAGGGCAGCAGCTGCCTGGAGGCAGCCGGGTGAGCCCCTCTCTGGGGCAGGACAGAGCCCAGCCGCGTTCTGACGGCTGCTGCTGGGAGATCATCTGGCAGCAGGATCCTCCAGAGCAGGATGGAGCCCGGCTGGGCACCAGCATCTGATCTCGTCAATGCATATCAATGCCGTAGAGGGGGTGGGGGGTAGGGTGTCAAAAGGATGGTGCCAGACTTTTCAGTGGTGCCCAGAGACAGGATGAGGAGCAATGGCCATAAACTAAAACACAAGTTCCACCTCAACATGAAAAAGAACTTCTTTACATTGAGGGTGGACAGAGAGGTCATGGACTCTCCCTGTCTGGAGACATTCAAAATCCACTTGAACATAATCCTGGGTAACCTGATCTGGGTGACTGTGCCATGGCAGGGGGGTTGGATTAGATGATCTACAGAGTTCCCTTCCAGACCTAAAAATCCTGTGATTTGCTCTTCTCATTCTCTCCCTCCCTGAGCAGCAGTGGGTGGCTGGGGAGAGCCTCAACAGTTCCCCATATGTCCCCCACACCTGGGCTGCCCTTCCAGCACAGTGCTCTCCCTCCAGCTGCACCATAACATTCAGTGAGAAAAATCCCCTTTCTGTTCCTCAGATGTCCATGGTGTAAGGAAACGCTGTGTTTCACCCAGGAGAACCCTTCACAATATGTCCCTGTGCACGACTGAACAAAATTGCCCAGAGATACCCATTTATATGCAACTTTCAGGATGCCCATTTCTGACTTGAGAGGGAGGAGCACCTATTCTTTGTTTAGAGCTCATTTTAGAGGACACCTAAAATGACTTCTAAATGACAGGGACAGGCTTAGTCCCTGTCATTTAGGACCCAGTTTTGAGGCTGAATAAAGCCAGACATAACTCTTGAACAACTTCAGAGCCCTGATGGACTCAGCTCTGCTGTAGTAGCCCCCACACTCGCACCAAACACTCCCAGTGGCAGGCTGGAGCAGGGGAAGGCAAATGAGGACAGGACAGTTGTTGCAGACCATGGAGGCATCACCTCCTGGGGTGGGGTGCTAGGAAGCAAATTCAATACTTACATGGCTGTTTTGCTAAGGGCAGCCTTAATTCAGTCAAAGGGAGCCTCCAGTTGACTGCAGAGCAGGTTTTTTTGGTCATTCCTCAGCTTTTGAGTGCTACCTTCCGTTGCTTCTGTATGAAACAGCCCTCGTGGGCACAGCACTGGATCGGATAAAAAGTATCTCTATCCCTTGTCTTAGTAGTGGACACGCAGGGAAGATGCACTTATATATGTGCTGTCAAGTAATGATTTTTCCCCCAGAGACTGCTCCTGGCACTTGGCAACATGTGACCAGTGGACTTTCAGAGAAGATGGTATTTTTGTAGTTATCACCCATCAGCTGAGTTTTCTCTATGATGATGAGATAGAAGTCCTTTGTGAACCCATGTGAACTTTTGCCACGTGTACATTTTGTGGTGGACAATGCAAGAAGTTATTTGAGCAGTTTATGAAGAAATATTTCTGGTTTTCCTGAACTGGTCCTCTGCATACTTCAGGTGATTTATGTATTGAAAAATCTCATAATTAAGTGTTTTGTGTTCTGCTTAGCTGCCTATATTTATCAATAAATCTATTGTCCTACCTCACTGAACTGTTTTGTTATATATTTGATTGACCCTCATGTTTGCTCTTCCATTTCTATTGCATCCTAAGTCTCCTTTTCTGCTGTCATAGGAGTTCCTGCTCTCTTTTAAGGAAAGAGGATGCAATTCCTTCCTAGGTACATGCTCTTCTCTGAAGCACTCTGTTTTCTAGAGCAGGTCAAATGCTTGTTCTGGCAATTGATTATAAGTATTTTGAGGCAAACTTTGTGAGCCTTCAATGACTTTCACCTTTGTTTAGCCTGCTGTTTTCACAAACCTTACTGTCTAGTGAAAAAAACTCAAAACAAGTCTTCTCTCCACCAATTCTATAATTATTAATTTACATTCTTCCATGACTAGATGTATTGTGGAGTTACTTTTCAGGAACAAGCCTCACAGCTTGCCTCGTTTCTGTATTTGTTTTTGATTCTGAGAGCAACCTGAAAACTAGGAGTTGGTAAGAGTCACACAGAGCACATTACTACTATGCACAAATTCAGCAGCAAAGAGAAGTATTATGGAAGAAATCAAACAATGAAAAGGTGTAAATAATGGAATTTTCTAAAAAACAGGATGTATCTAGGATTCTTTGTGGAGCAATGATATTGTACACTTTCAGGGCTGCACTCAGCCAGTTGCTTTAACCATCATGGTTTTTGGCAGAACCATAGTACCATACCTTCATCTTCCTTTTCCTCTAATGGCAGTTGGATAGGCAGGTTGTAGAGAACATCAATTCCAGTGCTGTTTCTTCTCCTTGGTAACACAAGATGCCAGTCCTCACACCTCTGGAGAATGTGTTTCAAAAGGCAAATGAAATGGAAGTCTTTATGTAGAAGTGTCTTCACAAGTTTGAGGGAAGAGGAGGGGAAACTGACTTTTAAGAGCGTGGTGAGCAGCACACAGGGCATCACAGCACTGTCTTCACTGTGCTGTTCCTAGTTACACCCAAACCATCCCTTGGACAATACTGCCCAAGAATAATTTTTTTCTCCCTTCCACTTCCCTCCCTGTCTCTTCTGAACTCTGAGGAGTTGTACCTCTGAGCACAGCTGAGCTGAGCTTTAGGACCCATAAACCCAGGCTGTATTTTGGCTCAGGGCAAGCAGCTGTTTGTAATTTCACCTTCCTGCTCCCCAGTTGTGGCACCAGAGTTTTGCAGCCAAGGGATGGAAAACACCGATTATAGCAAAGCATACAAACCTGGGCAACTAACAAGTGTTCTAAGATCCTGTTAATCACAGCTTAGTGTCTTGTGTGAACCTATGTTTCTTGCTAAAACATCTGCTGTTATGTGTGCAAAATGACAAGCAATTTGAGCAGAACTGTCTTTGGGCTAAGGGTTTGCAATGTGAGCGTTACACAGACTACTTCATTTTCAAGTCTCACATATGATTAATCGCAATATCTAATGAAAATCATATAGCTCTTGGACATATTGTGGTTATGTTGGGTTTTCAAATACTAATTAAATTGTACTTCAAGTTAAGGAAGGAAGACATACAATTTAGGATGCAGCAGCAACCCAAATCAAGGCAACATGGATATTTCAGAGGAAGATCTTTAGTCCATCTGCTGACATTGTTACAAAGGAATCTACAGACTGGACATTGACAAACCAGATTAAAGCATTACTAAATTAGCAGTAACAAAGACCAAAAGTCATCTAAAGTTCAACTTGAAGGGAAATGGTGATATTATATGGTGATATTTTTCTCATCTGGTTTTGCAGGTACAGGCTGAAGCAACAATTTTGTGTTGAAGTCATCCTAATTTAAGTGTTCTTTGTATCAGGATGAATGTCCTGCAGCCATATGCTGTAAAACATCAATCTGACAGGAATTTACTTATAGGTCCAAATGCATTTAAACTGTTTTGCCAGATGAACTTCATGCCAGAGTGCTTTATGTGGGATCAGATGTCTGATCATGTCTGTTGTTCTGCAACTAATGTAAAAGAAGCACAAACCTATCAGGCAAGTAATTAAAACCTGTACTGCAGACTCACTTCTGGCCCAGACTGATTTTGTACTGGTGATGTTCTGATAGCCCAAGTAGCCACTGCTAAAGCCAAGGGCCAGATTTCACAGGTGTTCTGCATCTGCCACAGAGGGGGGCAGTTAGACAAACTTGCAGACAGCATTGCCCTGCCACTGGGGAGGCTTACTGAGATCTTCTTACCATGTTGCTTTTTTTTAATGCTTTTTTGTTTTGTCTATTCCAAATGAGATATATGCAATAAAGTAAGGTGGGGGTTTGGTGTTGATTTTTATTGTTTGGGGTTTTTTTGTTTTTTTTTTTTCTTTTACAGGTTTGTGTAGAATTATTGTCCTTGAATTTTAATGATTATAGAGGGAGTCAGTTTCAATGTTAGCATGGCCTCCTCTAGCCAAGCAGGAAATAGGCATCCTCAAACCTTTTGTAAGCAAGAAGTCGCTTTGTTAACTCAGTGAAAAAAAGTTACTGCATGCAGAATAGCGAATTCTAAGCACTTCATTATGCATGTCCAGATAGAAAAAAACTTGAGGAATATCAAAATCCAAAGGAAGTACTCTGCCTCTATGTGCTGGTGAATGAATTTGATCATGCTAACATATTAATTAACTCATGCTGTAGTGCAGCATGGAGACGTCACATGGAGACGAAGCATGCAGAAGCCAGAGTGTAACAGAGGTTTGAAGTGGAATGCATTTGATGGCTTCTGTGGATAAGTGAGGCGGAAACAGGAAAATATTGTGTCCAAAAAAATTAAAGTGAAATATTTCCAGCCTTCTATTTTCCTATCTGCCAGAAGAACCACCAATCCCTCCACCCCACCCCTCCACCCTCTTAGATTTTCAAAGTAAAGACGTATTTTGGGCAGATGGTGCTTTTCCACCCAAATGCTGATAGACCACTTGAATACAAGGATTACAGGGGTAAATAATTGCTTTCTGGAAGTACTATTGAGAAGTTTTCTGATCCAACAGCTATCAGACCAATGAAGTGTTTTATGCAGAGTGTGCATTTTCAATGAGTTATAACTTTATGACCCGAAAGATGGTCATGGTATGTTGGTCTGATATGGTTCTAGTAGCCTTCCCAAATGAATACTGTAAATTTCATAGCGGAATATCCCCAGTAATCTTCCTCAAACAAAGGGGGTGAACAAGTTCTTTCCTAAATAAAATGCAGTCTATCCTAATAGGAATCTTAAGACAGAATAGCCAGGATAAAGGTATCTTGGGGATTGTGTTTTCCTCTTTATGTTTCTTAAAAGCTGTTTAACATGACCCACCCAACTAACCTGAATTAAGGCAAGAGATATACGGTGTAGTGATATATCCAAAAGATGACATTCATGCCAATATAAAATGAATAGCATTGTATTAACGTTTATTTCTAATTACAAGAAACAGAATATCAGTCCCTTATTTGTACAAAAATACCTGAAAGATTACAATTAGGTTCACAAGCCAAAAAGCTATTTACAGTATGAAGCAAAGCATATTGAATAAAGGTTTTGTCTCTTAAGTTAATACCTTTTGCATTCCCTGAAACTTTAAACTTTATTCCATTTTACAGTCACTAAATCTTGCATTGTGACAATATAATTTACGATAAGCAAGTCTTGCCACTGGAAAGGTGCATTGATTGGTCAAACTGTCAGGTATTTAGTGCAGAAAAGATAAGACAAAACATCTAAACTGAGGCACGTGTTTCTTCAAGATTAATTAACAAATAAAAAGTTTTTTGTACTTTAACACCTATCGTAACATAACTTAACTAGTAACCTCATTACCAAAATGGTTTGGCATTTTCCTTCTCAACATATTCAAGATTGCTACATGAAGTATTTATTTAGAAAATAAAATCACAGGCAAAAAGATAATAATTCAACAGGCTCCAAAACAACCCTGAGCATCCCCTTTACATTCATGTCATTTAAATACAAAAATAAGAGTCAAATGTCCTTCAGTCCTTGGTATTCTGAGCTGGCAGCCAGCTGAATCTGTTGGAAAACTAAGGTGGTATTGACTGTTTTCCAGCAGAAAGAAGACAAAGCAGTGATCTGCTTAAGTAAGATTGTTGCCACTTTGAAGGTGGTCTCTTTCTCAAAACAGCTCACTTTAGCTGGGAAGAGTACAAAATACTAAGTCAACCATCTACATACAAAAATCATGGTTCATAGTCAAACTTTTATTCTCAATTTAAATAAGATGCAAGGTTTTTTTTAATATAAATATGAAACACTGCAAATACTATCCGCCTACTGGGAAAAATGCATGGTTGTCACTAAGCTATGTAAACAGAAAAACTTAAAACTACAGCATAAATGGTCTTATTAAACTGGTAATGTAGTCAATACAAGTATCTTTTTTCTCCTAATAGGGGCCAAATAGAAGCATGCAAAGTGAAGTCAGACTTAAGTTAGCTTAATTTCAAGGTTTTAAAATACATTGTCTAGAAAGCAGGAACACTCATTTCACTATGTACAATTAAAAAAAGCAAAACAAAACAAAACAAAAAAAGGCTTCTACTAAAAACAAAATCAATTCTTCATTTTTAGTATCTAGACATTAAATGGAAAAAAATACTAAATGTGTTCTGTAAACTAAAATACAGTGTTTCTATACCATTGACATAGTTTAAGCTGATATGGACGACTCAGGCAGGTTATGGTTTGTCTTAAGCTATTCTTAACACTACATGAAGACCTAAAAGTGTAGGATTGGTTTTCCTTCTTTACCCTTTCAGATGGCTAGGATTTCAAACCCAGTGGCAAATATTAAGGATTAACTAGCCTGTGTAAATAATTTACCATTTTACGAATGCTCCATTCTGCACTACACTCTGCAAGTTCCCAGGGTGGAACACTTCCCACTGTGGCTAATGGCACCAAGCACTGGGAAGTTACTTCAGTTCAATCAGTTGCTGAAGGAATGGTTGGTTGCAATTGAAGGATCAAGGTGGGAGTTATCTGACTTTTATACTGATTTATCATCAGAAAGTTATTGTGTAAACATTACATAATTCCTTTAAACATTAACAATAAAGCAGTTCTGATGACAAACCAGCACCAGAGCAAGATACATGCTTGTCTGCCACAGGTACTGGCGTGCAGTAGCACACATGACACAGGGATCACCAGTTACCTCGATGGATGATATTGCCAGCAGCTACTTCACAATCAAATCTGTTTCTATTCCCAGCATGTTCCTTCTCACCATGTAAACTTTCATGGCCCTACAAAAAGCAGAAGGGGTACAGTTCTTCTTATGCCCTATCCCCAGGAGAGCTTTGTGTCACTGTAGCTTTACTATATCGAAAGAGCTCTTTGAAACAGTCTGAAAATTCAAGGAGCTATAAAGCTAAAAACACTGTTTTTTAATTTTTTTTTTTGTCATACTAAGACTACCTGCAGAAGAATCTTCTCACAAAAAATGGTGGTTTCAAATACAAGTGTAGTCATTCAGTCCTACTCTATTTAGTAACAGTAAGTTTCCTCAGGAAAACAGTCAAAAGGCTGTAAAAAATGAACCACCACTCCAATAATAAAAATTTGTGCATAGAATCTAATACAGTCTCTGCATGACTGGATGCCACTAATATGCCATCAACATACTACAGCCATAATGCTACAAGTCAACAGTTTTAAGAGTACGTATATTGGTGGTATGTTCTTTTAGAATTGTATCCTCATTGCTTCTTCAAAGACATCTGCAGATCTTTGAACCTCAGGTCTCCAGAGAAGTACTGAGACACGCGCACGCACATACACACACTTCTTGATTTTCTTCTAGATCCTTTTAGGCTGAAGCATTCCATACATTTTAGGGTGCAGATTAATACCCAACTCCTGCATGAATTTTAAAAGCCACATCAGCTCCTAATATAGGCTGCATACAATATCCGAAACCAAGTAGGAGTGCAAAAAAAGTGATCAATACAAAAAGTAAACACACTAGTCTTAATTGTCAAGATTATTCCAGGGCAAGAGTTCTTTTCAAAGATTTCTCTTCACACTTGTCCCTGTTAAGTGGCCCAGCCAAGATAGTTTCCAGTTTTGTTTTAAATTTACTCATTGTTTTACAGACCCTCCCCCCATTTTTGGGATGCTGGGACACTCAGCAGCAATCACTCTTAGGTGTTAGACAAACCAGCAATCTTGGTCTGTTGGCACCTGTCGAATCCATCCCTTTCAGAGTCCCAAGGTGCATAATATTTATCTTTTTTAACCAACTTACAAATCTGCCAATTCCCCAGTGTCAACGTTCTCTTACAATTACTCTTCTATCAAATCCAGTCTTCAGTGAGAGTCAGATTTGAGGTCATAAGGCCACTCGGATGCAGTGGTGTTTGAGTTTGCAGGGCAAGACTCCTTTGTTTAGTTGATAGAATTCAACAAGCTGGATTAGATCGCTGAATTTGGTGTTCCCATCATCCAGACTGAAAAATATTTGTCCATCATCTTCACACTAGGAAAACAAAACATCCTTTTCAAGTCAGGCTGCACATGAAGAGATACAAGCACGGAAAAACTTAAGAGAGTACCACCAGTGTGTGACATAAATAAATGATGGCACTGAAAATGAAGTCGGCACTGACTTGCCCAAACAACCCAGTGTCTGCAGTTCTTTGTGAAACCATGCACACTGCTAGAAACAACATACCTTAACCCAACTTGTAACATTTTGCTTATGAAAGTTAAAGCTTGTGGGCAGAGTAATTGAAAGTTGTACAGACAGAAGTGGCATTCATTAGATAAAACAAAAATACCCCAAAAGGATTTGTTAGCTGTTTGTAAAATTGGCAGGCTAAACAAGGGAAGAGAGTTTGGAACAGTAAAAAGGTCTACATAGTCTTAAATTTTTCATGCTTTTTTTATCAAGATAAAAATCATATTGATTTCCAACATCTCAGTATAATGTTATTTGAAGCTCAATATTATTGGATAACCTCCAGAATAAAACTTTTTAAAGTTTCCCAAAGTTATTCTATGTTTGTTTAACTGACATGGGAGACAACAGCTGCTGTTGTTGCTGTCAGTCACAGAGAACAAGTTCTGCGTGTTACACAGACTTATGTGATGAAGTGATTTACACTAAGTTTTCCAGCAATGTTAATCAATAATTTTAATCAGACATTTGACAGTTCTAAAGATTATTTGTTTATATACTTGCTAATGGAAACATCCTTGTTAGTTACATCAGTAATTACTAAGAGATCTCCTCAGAAGCTGGCAAAAGCTTTGTGGTTTAAAATTTTGGCTTTTGATATCAGTATCAAAAATAATCTACTTACCGGCAAGATTTGAAAATGCTTTATTTTTTGATGATGGCATAATGTAAGTACAAATGCCTTTGGATTGCTTTGGCTGTCCCGGAGAAGAAATAATCTAGGAGAGAACATTTTTAAGAACAAATTAAATACCCTCATCTATTTGTTCTTAAATAATCAGAACTACTAAATAATTTTGTGCCACTGCCAAACTCTTCTTTAGTTGCTTTAAGAGATGATAACTCATGAATTTGCTTTCAATTATTTTACCATGGCTATGCAACATTAACAGATGAAGAAACAAGAGGTGCGAGATACATGACTGCAGTTCTTCCCCTAAGAATGTACCTATGAGGCTTTTTTTAAGGTTCCCTCTAACTCAGCTTTCCATGATGATGGAATGATACGTACTCTCATGAAGAAAATATTATCATTTGATTCTAGAGAAAACCCGAATTTCTGTAGATGGGAAAGTAATATATGGAAATCTGTTCCCACTCTATGATATCTTGCATCAATTCACAAAAATCCAGTGTCAGGAAAATTATGTGTAAATTAAATGGCTGCAGTTGCACAGAAACAGCTCAATACTTTCTTAAAATTATTTCCCAGTTATGTAGCTTCCACATTATCAAGATGGGGAAAACACACACTGATTCTTCCTCTACAACACTCACAGTATTTCCCCCTCAGCATTATGGAAAAAAAAATGTACTTTAGGCATACAATTACCAATGTCATACACTATGTAGCTGTCACTTTTAAGTTAACCCACAAAACCGAAGTCCTACCCCCACGTGGACTTTATTTAACATCCGTACTGGGAAGAGGAGGAAAAAAGCTAGATAAGAAACCCCATGTTTCCTCCCCCTGACATTTATGAACTAAGGAAGCAGATCCTCTCCAAGCCACAGGAAACAAGAATATACCTTTGGCACAAGGCTTATAGCGCTAATCAGTGGATTTGTGAGATGGCTGAGCACAGGACTGGGGCAGGCCTCTTAATTGCCGACCACTGAGCCAGGAACAGACTTTTCCAAGGCGCAGTTGCAGGAACTGCTTGTAGTCTTAAGAACCCAAAAGACTTTACTCCAGCTCCTCAGAACTGATTGAGAAATGTCAGTACCACAAAAATGCACCATCTTAACCAGGGTCAGTTCAGTAGTCAGGGACAGGCATGTCTTGCCACCCTTAGAAGCCATGCATGGTACTTGAACATTCCTTTATAATCCTAGGAAGACCAGATGTGTGGAAAAGGGACAAAAGCCTTTATAAATTAGGATCCATGTGAGGGACAAAGACCTAACCTGCCCTGTGGTTACTGCAATTCATGCAGACATCTCTCAGTTATTTTTTATTTAGCTGTTTCAGATAATGCATGGTATCGTAAGCTGGTGGCACGAAGCAAAGCTCTGCACAACTGATGCTGCAACTGTTTACTCAACCTCTGGAAAGCAACCAGCTACCACACAAACAATGACTACAAAGATAGATGCATCCTCAACAAGGGCCTCAAGACATTTCAAAGATAGCAGCATCAGTTGCTTGTGTACATTGTTGAGCCTCTTTGCATGAACCATCAGGAAACTGTTAACTTTCTGCCTTCTTTTGTTCAAGAATATACAGAGCAAGAAACCATAGGCAGGAGTTTTCCACCCTGAAAATCATGATCCTTAGATCTCAGAGCACATAGGTAACATGGTTCTTTTGTCACTGCTGATGGACCTTACTATGGCCAAATTAACCAATTTTCACCTTCCACAGTAAGTAAGCTGATCAGGCAAAAATCTAACACAGCTTCAAACACATAAACACATTTATGGAGACCTCAAGAAGGATGGACCACTGGATTCCTAAGGCAGCAAGTCAAAATGAGCCCAAGATTATAATGATATGTAGTGTGAGAAAACCAGAAACCCAAAAAGTCAGCAGTGCTCCTTTGCTTTCTCAGCTTTTCTTCTCTGTTGGACCTGCTAAGCTAAAACCCAATTGCCTTAGCCTAGACAAGATCCCCAAAAATAAGCAAACACTGCTTGATGAATACATACATACAATTTTTACTTCCCTGATGTATTTTAGTCTTCAGAAAGATTAATTCTGCTTCTGAATCAGAAAATGATGAAGAAAGGTTTGAATTTCCCTGTCTCCTGTGAAGCCAACATGGATGTTTCTACCTTAACCCTGAGAGCAATGAGGATGGTGAACCACAGGCAACCGTGCCTTTCTCATCCCACAAATAAACAATACTGAATGCAGTTCAAGCAACTCCCTTCAGTAGGCATAACTGCATATAAATAAGGAAAACAGATGCTCAGAAGATACTTAAATCTCAACTACAGATATTTTAGAGAGTGATGGAACAGGTACTTCCATTTCTTTGCTCTAGAACAGAAATAAATAGTGAGCAAGCAGCATTAGCTGCTCTGATTCATGCAAAAGAGCATGGATGGCTGATGATAAATTTGTGGGCAAATGGTTAGGTTCAGCTTTGCCTGAAAAATATGTCATCAATGCAGATTACAAGAATTAACTATTTTCAAGTTCTAGCATTGACGAAAACTTGATTGCCTCTGTTGGAATTAAGACATTTAAGTGTATTCCTAAGATTTTACTTTTTAAATTAAAAGTTAGGACCCACACCTACAAACACACACTCTGACATTTTGGAATCCAGGTATAGGTTATAAGAGGGCTACTTGGCAATCAGGTTACTCAGAAGTGCTTAGAAACCTGTAAACCATTACAGCAGAAGCTGTGCTCTCATCTACAAAGATTAGACTGTCAGATCATAAATAGTGAGCAACAAGAATACCTACCCATCTACAAGCCCTTGTTGCTTAATAATCCTGTGAGATTCTTCTCTAGAGATTCTGCCATGAAACCAGTGCTGTGTCCTATGAATAACTGTAGGAGAGAGGAAAAAGAGGGAGAGGACGGTTAAAAACAGTTACACATGCAACCATTTATTCCATATACTAATTATTTAAACATTTTAAAAGTGGGTATAGTTCTCTTACAGAATATAAGGTATCTTCCATCAACCTACATAATAAAAGAATAAATATAAAAAAATGCATCTACTTAATATACCAAGTAGAGAGGCATTATCTCTATGTATTTTCTGATTTGCAGATATACAGTTAAGTAAACAAGAGAAGTCTCTTATAATACTGCCTTCTCATAGCTTCTTGAAAATGCTGGGACTAGCAATTCTTAGAATACAATGTGTCAGTGAACAAGTTAGAAATAAGTCTAACTCTCAAATAAAGAAAAGAACTGTAGATGGTGCTTTCAAAAGTCGAGTTACCCCCAGATACTTTTATCATTATTGTTTTGTTTTTCAAATGGTATTTTAAAATTTTGTTAACAGAAAAGCAAAAGAGAATAGCTGTGTTTCCTCCAAGAAGTCTAGGATATTAATATGAAATTTCCTGTTGTTTTATTAAACTTACAATTTCAAAGAAATGTTCAGGACTTGCATATTTGACATTTTTCAGTTATTATGGAATGAATTCTGTTTTGAAAACTCATTTCTACTCTTTAAAAAGATCACTCATAGACTTTCCTTGTCCAAAACAGTGAATTAACTGCTAGATTCTTTAAAATGGAAACATTTATGGAGTGTCTGTTTTTATAAAATCTGGGTTTCAAAAGACTAGTCCTAAAGAAAAGCTTGAGTGGGCCATCAAAGGAAAACAAGTTCCCTCTACGGTGTCCGTATGGGTAAGCACGTTAAATGACACAGAAACTACTGACTGAGACTGCACGTGACATCAAGGCATTCGTACTACATGGCTGCACTCTGTCTGTATGAAATGTACCTCCTCTTTACCCACAGAGGACTCTGATACTATGGTTACAAACCATCAGAATTTACCTGTACTCAGTGTGGAAGGATGGAGTGGACTTTGGCTACCCAAGATGTTCATTCTTGTGCTACGTTTCTACAGAGAAAATGAATTACCGTTAAATCCACACTAATGCCTCAGGAGAAGAGAATTAGCGCACATGCAATACAGATTTAATTTACAGGAAACTGGGGGCTGGGCAGATTTAATGCAAGGATGAGAAAAAGAAATGCAACTTTGAAGGGGGCTAATCTACAAGCAGCAGCTCATTTCAGTTGGCTTAAAACACAAGCCAGATGTTAATGATGAAAGCTCAGTATCTTAAAAAAAAAAAAAAAGAAAAAAAAGACAGAAAAAAAGAAAAGTCTGATATGTTTCTGCTCAGGCAAAACACCAGGCACTCAGTAAATCAAGCAGTATTTCCCTCCCGTACATAAAGCACCAGCTAATGCTTCAGTAATGACTCCTTTTCCCTAAAAGACGAGCATGTGGGAAAACTTGTACTGCAGCTGTCTGTCCACAAGACACTATAAACAAGTTACATCAGTTTTCATTGCAAGAGGTCCTGCCTCTTGTATATTCTGCAATTAAACTTACTGGGAGCAAGCCATTAGTCAGAGCCCCAGCCTCTTCCATGTGGGGAAGCATTTAATTTGACATATTCCTCCTCAGAGACTGGTTTTGCAAACTGGCAGTAAAGTTCTGGTGGGTCTGCTTTCCCCCTCAACTTTCCTCTGGACACTAGGGGGACAGAGAAGCAGTGGTAGAAGGTTGTTGTGAATGTGACAGTTTTGCTAAAGATGGATATTGACTTTCAGATCTGCATGCTTGCAGTGTGATTGCTTCAGGTCGGAGCTAAGCTATACTGTGACCAGCACTGCACTAACATCATAGCACACTCTGTGTTTTGGCTCTCAACAGACACTTACTGATCACAAAAATAGAAAAGAAGAGAAGATAGCTACCCTCCAAGCATGTCCTTCTTCCAAGGCAGCACTCTGTGCTTCAGCAGGATTTTCAATAACTCTTCCTATTTGCCCCGAAAAATCCATTGCTACTAGTGAGTTTTCAGATACACTTCTCTGAAAAGGAATTTTCACTTGTTTCAAAAAACAGGGAAAGAAAAAACCAGCTTGAGAGTTTCATTTCAAACTGTTTTGGCTTCAGAAGACTGTCCAGAGTCCTCCTTCAAAAGCACAGAAAATACATCTCATTTTTTTCCCCCTTTCAAAAGATTCAGAGACACAAAAATAGATGGTTTTCCTTTTTTGACCATAGGGGAGGGAGACGATTCGTAGGCTCAGAATAAAATCTGTTTGCTCAAGTTGCCCACTTGCCCTATTACAATATTCCAGTCATTTTCAGGGCCAGTTGGGATCCAAATATAGGATCTTCCCTTTTAGGTAGGTAACAGTCAGCTCTTGGCCCAACATATTTTAGGAAATTTACGTGTTAGTTTTGCCAGACCTAAGCTGGCTTCTGCAGAGACAGCCAGATGTCTCTGTACCGTACATCTCAAAGAGCATGACGTAGCCAAGATTTTTCAATCATGTGGATCATGTAAGCCTAAGATAATGGAGAGCCAACCACGGAAACTGTACTCATGCAAAACATGAACTTTACATTGATTTGCTACACAATGCTGAATTTACATTTCTTAGCGTAAAATTTTCCACTTTTAAAATGCAAAAGCAAATATATCTTTTCCAACATCATACATCAGTGAGGTAAAGTTCATTACTTACTACTGGAGTGGAAAAGTGTGGAAGCATGGCTTTTCGCTGCTGAGGAATTCTATAATTCTGGTACAGTAGCATTCCATACTGCCAACAGAAACACAAGGACATCATTATTCAAATATATGCCCTAGGGAAAAAAACTGTAGCGATTTCATAATACCAATTACACTGCAGCAAGGTGCCACCAGTTTATTATTTTCCTCATCAGAAGCTGTCCCAAAGCCATTTACATTGAGTAACAGTGAATGGCAGGTAGCAATCAAAGAGTAAATATGCACAACAAGTTTTATTTTAAAAAATACAAGCTTGAGTGATATACACAGGTAATTTCTGCCACTCTCAGCTACCACCATGTTTTCCTTGTAGAACACAAGCTTTCAGTTCACGTCAGAACACACACACTAATTCCCTTCTTTTTACCCTCTAGAACTTAAAAAAAATCTGCACAAGACATCCAAACCCGGTTTCCATAATGATAAAAAATAAGAACCTTTCTAATTCACTAGCTCTTTCAATAAATTTCACCGGGAAATATCACTTGGTACTTTTCTCATCCTTAAAAAAATAACGTGATTGAATTCCAGTCATGCTCTTGGTTGAACATGATAAATTTTAGCAACACTAGTAGCTAGGATGGTAGGAAAACACCTACTCAGTGCTTTCTCTAGAGGCACAGTGCTGAAGTATAGCAACATTGATTACTGAATGTTCCAACTGAAATGGTTTATACAATTTCTGAACAGGGACCATGGAAAGCTAAATGAGATGGTGAATAAAAAGGAGGGTTATGGACACAGCCTTGGGGCACAGCCTTAATTTTTACCAACTGTACACATTTAATCATCTTCTGGTGTGTCTTAAAAACAAGCTGTCTTTTTTCCTGTATGTAGGACATAGTAAGGTACAGAAGAACACAGGAGTTTTCAAGGCAGAACATTCAGAAAAAGACTTAGAGCTAAACCAGAATTTATGCACATTTTCCTATGAAGATCAGGAAGCTCTCTAGTTCAAAGGGCACAAAATAGTCAGCTTTCTCCTCGGTTCCCTCCATCCTGATTTTGTTTCAAAAAGCAGTCAAGCGTCCTATCACATTATCAAGAAATTTAATTGTTTGCTCTCAGATATGAGTAACTTTCACCCAGATATAGGGTTACTTATTTTTGTTACTTCTAATAGAACTTTCAGAAAAAATGAAAAAAAAAATGCAGAAGGCATTCTGTTCTGGCTAAGAGAACCACTTACCATTATGAAAACATCTTCTTTAGCTTTATAATAACTTGAAAATATCTTGTTAAGCAGCTTTTTTAATTCATTCGTGTATCTCAAATTTGGATCCAAAACTAAAATTGTACTTCATTCATATGTGGAAGGAATAGATCTCTCTCCTGTGCTTAAATTCTTAGGTGGGACAGGTCTGCTTGGCATTTTGCTCTTATCCATATTGTTTTGGAGCAGATGATAATTAAGAACATAAAGGTAATTTCTCATTAACAAAGTAACAAATGTCACTTAACTACAGGTGCAGCTTTGCAAAACTAGAAGAGATGAGATACCTTGAGGAGTCGAAAGGCAGTCATCCAGCACGTCCTGCTTTGCTCATCTTCCGCACACAACAACCGCAGTTCCTTAGTTTCATTTCTCACTCTGTTTGGCTTTAAAATAGTAGAGGGAAGTCAGATACATTCATTAGAAAACCAACAACACTGTAAGCTTACTGCAGGGTAAAAGGCAGGTACAGCATGAGTCTAAAGAATTAGCCAGAAAAAGCTCCCACCACACTGAATTTAAACCTCAGGAGAGGCTGAGCATGCTTTGAAAGAAATCACTTCTTCAGCTGGGTCCAACAAGATAAAATGTTGGTGCCTCCTGACTTTCGGAAGCTGGGCCCATTGATCCTTGTAGGTCCCCTCCAACTCAGGATATTCTATGATTCTATGATTTGAAATAATGTGCAGTCCTAGCAGTTTGTAGGAACAAGGTACTCAGGCCATGCTGAGAACTCAGAACCAGGCCTGGGCACTTAGTTTTGTTTGTTTTGATAGTTGGAGGGGTTTTTTGGTGGTTTGGGTTTTGTTGTTTTGGTTTTTAGTTTTTTTTTCAAATCTGTGAGAAGTTTTATAAACTCCCATTTTGAGATGAAGGAAGAAAGTTTCCATAACTGAGGGTAACAGAAAGTTTGCTTCCATCAGTTCAGGTTCTGTCCTGCAGCCAGTCTCTTTGATGCAATCCCTTATTGTCTAGTTCTGGAATAGCTGCTAGGAAGGAAACTGCTTCACTACTGTCATAAAACCAGCTCCCAGCTTTATTTTCTTCTCAGAAAATTACACTTTTAAAAGTTTTGAAATACTTTCCAAATTAATCTTTCAGCACAACAGTTTTAAAAATCTTCAAAGGCAACTGGTTATTCTTATATTCATTTTTCCAAGACAGTCTTCCTCTTTAAACAAAGGCAAGCCTCTGGCCCACAATAATGGTAAAATGGCACCCCATCAGAGCTTGATCCTTTTCTGCAATACAGTTTAGGTGCTTGCTGTCCACAGAATCTTTTCTATTCAATTGGAGAACTTGGAAAAGCTTTCATCTGTGAGGTGAACCAGAGCCACCTCACAAGCACACCGTGCTTCAGCACTGTGCTGCTCTTGCACAAAAATTTCCCAAACCAAAGGAGCATCAGATAAAGTGTTAAAAGTGTCACATAAAAGGATGACAAGATTCACAGGACATGCCTGCCAAATGAAAGATGTTAAAGATCAAGTCCTCGTGACAGAAAAGGCTTGCAGAGTTTTACATACAAATCCCATTTAGCTGGGGGTTGGGGTGACTCTGAGCTACCAACACCGTCTGGAACTCTGGAAGAACTCAGTGAGAAGATTTACCTTTATACAAAATCCATACTCTGCAGGGGCATTGTACAGCTTCTTGCCTGCTATCAACGAGAAGATATTGCTGTCTTCTAGGTCAGCCAACAATTGCAAGTGTCTTGGCTCCTGGGGAAATACATGATTTAGCACAGGTAAGTGAAAGGTTTTGGAAGACGTTGAGCAAGTTCTGCATCTCTCAAGCCCAGCCTCCAACAGAGGGCAGTGCACGAACACCGCTCCCCTCCCAGGCAGCCCTCGGGTGGACATGGCACACACCCACCCCCTCAATAGCAGCCTGCCAGCACGAGGTGCTTGCCGCAGGAAGCTCACAGAACACTTGTGCAAACACATCACAATAAAAATGGCCTGGCCTACTGCATTGCTCCAGAGAAATCTGAAGGTTAGCACAACTTTAGTGGCCACAATGATGTTGCCTAGCTGGTTTGTTTTTATTTTATAATGAAAATGCATGGCTGTGTTCATGCATTGAGAGCACAGGGCTTGGCTGTCATTTGATCACTGCCTTACTTATCTTTTTCTGTGGAATAAAAAAAGGGAACACTGTGTGGAACTTTTTAAAAGATGGCAAAAAATACCCACAGAAAATGCTTTCACATGCTACTATTGTGCAATTTCTTTTTCATCTTACCTTTGAAGTTCCTTTTGTAGAACAATAAAGTCCTGATCTCCTCAAACACATAAACAGTTTCTTCCATGATTTCCTACCCAGCTCTTTCACATGCAAGAAACCTTGAATTTCAGGGCAGCTACTGGAGTTTAAAAAGTTCTGTTGGAGAGGAAAATGTAGATGAACATTGTATCCTATGGATTAATTACAAAATTGTCACTGTATTTGCAGAACAGAGAAGAAAATGGCAAATCACTTTTCTGACCTGATGTGCAGTTTCACACTAGGCTTTAACTGACCTAGATGTTTCATCTGATTCATGACCAAAATGGATATTCCTGCTCCTCCCATTGCATCTACCTGGCCATCTCCTCCTGCAAGTGACACCTTCCTATTCTCTGCATCAAGATTTAAATCTCAAAAAAGCTAACACTTCTCTGTATCCCCATTCATCTTGCACTCGGCCTGAAGGGAGAGAAAGTAAGCTTATTAATTCTTAAAATAATACCGTGTCACAGCAATTCTGGCAAACTGTCTAACTGGAAACATTGGCCAAAATTTCCATCTTTATCCTAAAGTTTTTGAAAGGGAAGAGCCTATTTCAGGGTTTCAAGTTTTCACAAGACAAGAGGTATAAAAGACCACAGAGTATTTAACTGAAAATGAAATGTAGAGCAGTCAAGTAAGTGCCAGCAATTACACCAGACTTCAAGATTCAGAAGCACTTACGTTCTTGACATAAGCAGAGGGACCACATACAGAATAATTTGTGATGTATCACAGGAAGGAAGCATTAATTTTGGTAGGAGAACTGATGGATTGCTCCCTTATTATAAGAGGCTGGATTTTTAAATGACAGAGGGCTTGATCACTAAGTTAAAAGCCAAATTACTAAATTCAACAAGTATGAAGAAAAATGCACGAACCTGGTTGGCCTAGATGCCTCTGCAATTCTTCAGAGTTGTGTTTTGGTGTTATTTGGTGGACAGCGCCCACAAGAAACAAAACCAAAACCAGTGCCCTGTGTCAGAATTCTTACTTGCATTAAGCCCTATTTTTTTTTCCAGTCTTCCTCCTCATCTCATCTAATAGAATGGGAAAGAACAATCAATTTTCTTGCCATTTGTACTATGAATCCACTTCTCAGCTGTGAAAGATAAAGACCAAAAGGAGAATAGATTCTGTTTGTCCAGTCAGCTAAAACAAAAGTAAACTAAGATGGCAAGCTTTTTGGTGTGTCTGAGCCAGGCTGAGACTAGGAAAAACAGATTCCACTGGTTTTAATGCTATCGTCATGATTAAAAATACTAGCTCTTAATGCAGTATATGATGTCATGAGATGGTATTTAATATTCTTCCCTGTTATGTGTGTAATTAAAACCAGCAGAATTGCTCAGTGTTTCAGGTGGCCTCACATGCAAAAAGGTTAATGACTACTAAGCTGCAGGAGGTTTACCTTCAATAAATTACAACTGCCACTGAAATTCTGAAAACTTGTTGTGTGTTTTTTAAAAGAAAAGAAGTACTTAATATAAATACTTTAACAAAGATAGATTTTTATGGTTAAACAATGAACTAGAGAGAATATACTCACCCTCTTTCCCCCACCCTCTTGTGTTGTTAACCCCCATAACTTATGCTTCTCCAGGACTGTACCTGAGCCTTCCCAGAAGCAAATTCTCATACCTCATGAGGTTGTAAGGTTTTCCTTTTGCTGCCATTTGAGTTACCCTCAAAACTTTTCCATCTTCAATAACATCTTGCTCTTTTGGGGAGTCCTAGTACTTGTATTAACAAGCAAATTCAATTCTCCACTTAAACTACACGAAAATGGGTCTAAGGTATGAAGACCTCTCTCCCTACCAGTCTGTTGCAATGACAGTCCATGCCAGTTTTGGCTCCTGATTACAACCTCACTGCACACGACTTTCATTTATAATTCCAGAAATCGGCTTGATTTTTTTTTTTGTTTGCTTGTTTCCCAGATGAAAGTGGATGCTAATGTTTTAAAATTTGTCAGTGAATGTGGAACCAGAATTTAGTGGAGTTTGCTATGGTTATGGGACAAAATGAATGCACTGGTTTAAAAGTTAGTAGAAACTTGTCATCTTTAAACAGAAAGTCAGTGCATATTTGCAAAGTGTAAAATGACAGAAATCAAGCTAAAATCAGTTATTTGTACATATATATATTCTTCATCTATTTGTGCTTCTGCTTTATAATTTGCCTGTTCTTCATGGCACTGTCTCCCAGGCATCATGACCGTATGTTCTTGGTACAGTACTCTTTTAATAAACTGTGTTTTAATTTGGCTACAGAGTGGAGTGTCCACAGCTTACAAAAACAAGTGAAAATGATGTAGACTACGGGGCTTAGATAAGAGTGCTAAAATGGAGACATTTAAGTGAATCAGTTACTGGTCAGAGAGGCAGCCCACCCTTCAGCACCATCCTTGAAAGCCAACCAAGTGTGCCACCACCACGGTTCCTTTATGAGCGAGCAAGAAGCTGCCCAGTGACACCAGAATTTCAGCCCAAAAGTAGCGCACATGGCACCACCCCACAGATTGCACAACTCTACCACCATGCATGTGTAAGGAACACACCCCTGCCATCTAACTGGGGGAGCTTTAAATGGGATTGCTTTGCAAATTCTGTGTACAAATTTCTACTTGCACTTACTTCTCAGGGCATTATTTTTCTATACAAAAGAGCTTCTAGTTGGCTGAACCATGGGGAAGTTCCTCCTTATTGTTAACTCTTGCCAGGCACAAACATGGGACACAAAAAGCAAAAGCAAAACCTCTCATCATCTCAAACTCATCTTCTAATATCCACTTGCATTTTTACACTTTCTCCTGTGCTATAATGTGGTGTATAGAAGAGTACTTCTGTTCTGCCTTTTATAAAGGGAATATTTGTTTTTCTAGAAATACATCTGCCAGGACTGTTTGGGAGTAACATTAGGTGGCTAAACCAGATACCCACAGAGTAAGTTGAGTATTAATGGAACAAATATGTATGACCATAGCTATGAATACTTTGTGTTTACAATTTACACCTCAATGCCACTGGGCAAGATCTTTCTTAGATATTTTCAATATTAGCCCCAGATGCTAACTCACTACACTGGTCTTTCTCTGACCGACTATTTTCCAGACCTTTGAATTCCCTTCCTTCCTTCCTCCCCCTCAACCCCTCCCCTCCAGCTCCAAAACTTTCTTTGTCCATACAGGTAGTTTACAGTACCTGCAAAAGTTGTGACTGTGGGATACTGCCATTCGTTTGCTGGCACCAGGCAACCATTTGTTCTGGAAAGAAATTCTGGACACAGAAAGAAGACAATTGGAAGTCACATTATATTTGAACACTCTTATAGAGAACTAGTGACATTTTCTTCCAGTCATTAATTTTTTTGGAACTATCACTATTAAATCAAATTGGAGATCCCCTGACACAGAAAGCAATACTAGGGCTTTTCAAGTGCAGTTCTTCCTTTCCTTCTGCTCACCAGATGCCCATGCAGACAGATTGTGGGTTTTTAAAATATCTGATATGCAGCATTTCGTAAGTGCATTTCCCCATCACTTCCTCTTCTACCGAAGGCTTTTGGGGATTTCTAACAGCCTCTACTTTCATGGGAAGGAAAGGATGAATAGTCCTGCAAGATGAGTATGCAGCGACTCCTTGCTTATTGCATCAGTGACTTGACTTCAGATTTATTCCTCCAGTTCCCCTTTCATCTGCTGTTTCAAAACTCCTGTATAATTTGGTACATTTGAATTTACTATACACAGCAATGACATGAAATCATTCTTGAAGTTTTTAAACATTATTTGAAGCATGGAGACATACAGAAATGCCTGAAACAAAACAATGACTGATTGTAACAAGATGAATCACAACAAAAACATTTCCAGTTTAGAACATTTGTCACTCTTCAGGCAATATAAATTTCAGTCTTTAGGGCATAAAGAAAAGGGCTGAAGAGGAATCACCCTTCTGCCAGGTAAGTTGCACAATGAGTTATGAAAGCTAACATTTTCCAGCCTCTCTTGAGTAGAAACAGTGCCATATGGCAACAGCTAATGCAACGGATAGGGAGCCTTTGCATTCTTACACCACAAGAATGATTTATTCTGTGATTGCAGGAGCTTGGGACCGAATGCCAAGCATTCTGGGTTTTACTCCCATGTTCTGTTATTAATTAAAATATACCACATGAAACCAATGTGCTAGCTTCTATGATACCCAAACTTCTGTACAACGCTCAGATGTTCATAGGTTATCAGATGGTGAGATCAACAGAAGTGAAAAACCAGGAACACTCCACGTACAGAAACGTTTCACAGAGTAAGTCAAGGCACAGGCTCTGAGAGAAGCACCAGCAGATGACAAATGTACACGTGAGCACACGTGTGAGGATGCAGCAACTGTGCACTTGCATCTGTGAGGAAAGGAAGGAATCTCTCGCCTGCAGTCACTTCAGCAGGGAGTTCAAACCTGACCTCGTGTATGTTTTTTTCTTCTCGCACCACAAATGCCCGAGTGACCCAAAATCTGTTCTTAGCTAACCACCTCTGGATTACCCTTCCTCAGCTATCTCAGTGGGTCACACCAGCTGACACTGCTTCATGCCAACAGTCTGCTCCAACATAATTGTTTAGATAAAATGTGAAAAATCACCCCCAGATATGCAGTTACACAGTAACCAGTTTAAAATTATAATGTTCAAAGGATTTTAAAAATCCAGGAATAGGGACAGTTATGGCCTATACCTATGAAGCATGGCTATACATGAGGACACAGAGAGGGCAAGCTCCTATGGTCAGTAAAGAAGGCAGAGCACACTAGTAAAGCACAGCCACAGGTGAAACAATGTTCAATATACCTAACGATAAACTGGACATTCCTTGTATGGAGTAAGTGCTTTATGGGTTACCCAGATGGGTTTTGGTGTTTTATTAATTATTACTGCCAGAAATTAAAAGGTTTGGATACTGCAAGTTATGTGATTAATTTGCTTCGAATCAAGTAACTTTTAAGATAATGAGTAAATTGCACTTCTGATTGTTTTTCTTTAACCAATGAAGATTTCCCTGTCTTGGTCTCACTCCAACATAACTACAGACATTTTGAAACCAGTATATTTGGTAACTTGAAAACACTTGAGGTTTTTAGGCTGGGAGGAGGGTACAAGGAATTTAAACATTGGTTAAAATTTCTTTGGAAAGAATTCTGTTAGTTGGTTGCCTATTTTTTTATAAAAGATGTTTAAGACATAACAGTGCCCAGCAATGTTATTGCAATCCACCCCTCTGTGGTGTAAACAACTAAGTAATGAGACTCACCATGGGATTTTTGAAAAATTCGTATTTTGCGTAATTCTTCCTGAACAAAAATTTACTTTCACTTCCCATTGTGGACTCAACTTGAACTATGAGCTCATGATCTTCCAAGCACCTCTCTGTGGAAAAAGAACATGATGTTAACACACAGCCAACCAAAAGAAGGAAGGAGACCAACTAAGAACAGAACAACCCAGTGTAATTCCATTACCTTTTAA
>VXAC01000005.1:0-42252 GCA_013399225.1 Rhipidura dahli
GGTTTGTTTCCAAACCAATACAAGAGCTTAAAGCAACAAACCAGTTGAACCAAGCCATGCTGGAGGTGATGTTGAAAATAACACAGGTTTTGATCTGGAGTAATTCACATGGCTGCATCTTTTGGTGTTCTCAGCTTTCTCCGCAGTACTGGACACATTTCTTCTGGGGCAAAGAATGGTCTTTTCCTCAAAAATGCTAAATCAAGCCAACTTTCAATAGTGCTGAACTCTGACCCAGCCATGTGGACTGCCAGCTAAGCTAACAAGGAAGAAGGATCTCACCACAGTATGGAATCAGCCAAAAACACAAATTTTGTTTCCTTACAGAATTTAAACGCCAGTGGTTTATATATTTAACTATTTTAAGTGCTCTGCTTTTGCATATAAACGAAATTAAATTAAATCTGAAATTAAAAAAATAAATAAATAAAAACAAGCAAACAAACAAAAAAGTCACAAAAACTACCAATAAAAAATACAAACAAACAACAAACGTTTCTATTTGAAAGCATGAAGTAGACAAGTAACCCTATTCCTGGAACGATGCTATCTTCTAGAAAGATATTTTCTATAACATCCCAAATGCTGTCCAGTGGTGTTTATGATCTCCCCCAGTACTGAAATGGGTGAGGACACTGCAAAAAGGTAACTACAAGAACTGTACAAGAAAGAGTTTGGTTTTTTCCAGTTCCAAATCCCAAACTACAATATCATTACACATCTTTTGCCAAGGTGATATATTGTTTTATTACATGCAGTAAACCCTATCCTGGTCACATCAAGACAACTCTTAAATGATTTGTCTGTGTAGCAACTT
Organism: Rhipidura dahli; assembly: GCA_013399225.1. Taxonomy (NCBI): domain Eukaryota; kingdom Metazoa; phylum Chordata; class Aves; order Passeriformes; family Rhipiduridae; genus Rhipidura; species Rhipidura dahli. The sequence goes on from VXAC01000005.1 coordinate 818, forward strand.
ACCTGGGGCATTTTACTAAACTTGCATGAGGAAGGTGTTTTCTGGAGACAGAGGGAGCTGAAAGACAGAGGGAGCTTTACAAATTGCTATAATTACATGCTTGGGGTAATTTAGTTGAAAATGAGCCGTGCAGTGTTTTCATGTGGCTCCAATATTGCTATGTCTCACAGTTCAGGGAGAAGCAGGAAGTCACAAGGAACCTACAAATTAGACAAATTGGATCAAAGCTAAGAAAACCATCTGCAGATTTACCTGTGACAACCTGTTTGCCCGACACACAGGCAGTGATGAAGCAAACAAGCAAAGCACTGGCATATGCTGCTCAGGAGACAGCAGTAAGACAGCACAGTAGAAAGCAAATTTTATTGCTGTGTCCTGTTCCTAAGTACCATCAAAATATTTTCATATTTCATCACCGAGAGCATGCACTGAGTATTAACACAGTGGGAGAGTGCCACGAGTTAGAACTGGGGATGAGGCTTAACCACCCACCTCTACTGCCCAGGCAGGAAACAGGTGCAGAATAATATGAGATATGTCTGTCCCTACTCTTCAGCCTTAAAATACAAAAAAATTAATCACGGCATTCTTGAACCATGTTTAAGATCTGCAGAGCCCTTCAGTCTTAAACATCTCCTTTTTTTATCTGCTAATCAAATGCTAAGTGATTACTTAGAACTCCATCTGCACTGGCCACTCGGAGGCATAAGGGACAAGGGGTGGAAAGAGCAGTGTCACTAAAAAAGAAAAGCAAAACCAGAAAGCAGCCAAAGTCTTCCAAGAAAGGCTTGTCTTTTTACAGTGATGGCTGCCTGCTCTCTTACTGACTTGAAGAATCCTGGTCCCTCCTTTTCATTTCACAGAGGAATGTAGCAAACTTTGCTACAAGAACCTGTGACCCCAAGGCTCCTTGAAGCCCCCCAGCCTCAGGCCTGTCCAGCACACGAGTCACTATGTAAAGATAAAGCTCTGGCTTTTGGAAAATTGGACAATTTCAGTGGCTGTGGAACACTAGACCCAAAGCCAACAGTATCATCCCAAGTCTCCAAGTGAAGCAGGGCACCTGAAAGGCAGGGACAGAACAGCAGAGGCAGGACAACAACCCCAGGGCAACCCAGCAGTGAGATTAAAACATAAAACTTGGAGTAATTCAATAGGTAACAGGGTTGTCATAGGAAGCAACTGCAAGCCATTTTAAGCAGTGGCCCATCAGAAAATGACCACTGAAAGCATAAAAAAAAGAATTATCTGAATATTAATAACAGTCAGAGAAAAGTTCTTATTTAAGCAGCTTTCTGTTTTTCAGGCAGCTATAAAAGAATGTACCAAAAGTAGGAGAAAGCCATTATCATTTTGTGCCACTTTTATAGACTTGGCACAAATCAAGATGATCTCTGTGAGGCGCCACTAAGATTTCACCTATAAAACTGTCTGCCATTTCAAAACACTGGTAGAAGTGTCAGACAAAAAAAAGGACACTTAAAGAACAGAAAATTACTTAAATGGCTAAAGAAATTAAATTATGATAAATATATTGAAGAAGCCCATTTATGCTTCTGTAGATAATAAAAAGGCCAAGGGGGAACTAAAATTTGATTAACTGCTTTTTGTATCTCAGTGTGTTTCATGTACTACACTGCAGAACCAAATGGAGTTTCTCTGAGTGCTTTCTGGCCATAATCAAAGCTGAAAAAAACCAATCTTCTTTCAAGAAAAAACAATCCTGGCCACTCAGAGAAAAATTATTTCAAGCACTATATTCAGCAATGAGAAGACCAAAAAATAAAACATTTCTATAATAAACAGTGAAGAGAAGATAATATAAATCTTCCACTATTAATTTCACTGCGATCATATTCAAACTAGCAGCTAATAAAACTTTACAACACTGAATTGGATTCAAATAGATTATTGGATTTTCTTTGTGTTTCAGCAATCGAGTACACTAACATGCTGCAGTTGCTGAGTTCCTATTATACTCTGTCCTTGTTTCAAAAAATTTAGACCTCTGCTTGGGGTTATGATTAATTATACATTTACCTCTTCACACCTTCCAAACTATTAAAATTATATTAGGTATATCCAGAGCCCATGGATTTTTACAGCTCAGGAAATTTCCACATCAGCTTGCACATGAGGAGAGAGAGAAAGGAAGGAAGTTCAGAAGCAAAACTGGAGCATTTTTGTGCCATACCATGAAGGGGCTTCAAGGTCTTCATGGAGTAAAACAAAGGAAGCAGAGTTTTCTTTACTGTTTCTGGTAACAAATGCTCAAATATATGCAGACTATCTATACTTGACATACCCTGCAGAGCCTACTGGAATAGTGAGCTGACCTGAGTGGAATTTGATGATCCAAGCTACTTTTAAAAGCTGTTGGTTTGCTGGGGTTTCCCCCCCCACCACTCAGAGATTGTATCATTATCATCCAAAACATTTTTCCAGTACTTCTAAACTTATCATTTAAAAATATACTTAGATTAAGTTATTAGTAAAATATCAGATAGCCTTGCACATTTTTTTTCTGCCTTTTTAATTTCATGTTCTACAGTCTAAATATTTAAAATACGAACTCTTCTTCTGTGGTACTGCAATTCTCCACTTTCTGGCACAAGATATGCAAATAAGTCCCAGTTTCTATCACTGTACAAAAGTCCCATCTAACTTTGTTTTGTGTGATGAATTTAAGGAAATTTTTCCAGACAAGTTAGGATTCTTCAAAATTCAAAAGGAAAAAGTGGATTAAAAAGCCCTCAAAATGAAATAATAAACAAGCAAATATCCCCAGGACTATAAAATCTTGCTGAAAGTCAGCTGCAGTCCCCTGTAGTTGCAATCCTAGTTTATATAAAACCATTTTCAAAGAAAACTTCTGTTTTAAAGGCAAAGGGGGAAAAGTCTTCTTTTCAGGCAAGAGTAGGAAGTGAATGCAAATACCTTATTCCAGGCAGTTACATGATTTTTCTTTTATGCAGATTTACAGCACTCACCATATTTCAATCCTCATTTTGTTGTGCTGTCTCTCATTGAAAGCCCATCATCCTTGAAAATGCTCAGACAAGAAAACCAGGAAAGCTGTAACACTTGATCATTCCCATATCACAATCTCAGTATAAACAGAATAGCAAAAATATAAAAATACACTCAGCTCTTACATTAAAATCTAAGGAAGGTGTTGCCATCTGTACCAACTACAAAGACAAATCCAGATAAAGACCTCAAGGCAGACAATGTTTTTCCACCTGAAATGCTTGACACTTTCCCACAGCAATTCTGAATTAGCTGCAGGTGGTACAACAGCTTCCTCTGTCCTTCCACTTTCATTCTTCACTGTTTGCCACCGTTTGCTGTTCCTGAAGGGAGGATGCAAAGAAGATGGGCCAGGCTCCTTTCAGTGGTGCCCAGTGAAAGGATCAGAAGAGAGGAGCACAAACTGAAGCACAGGAAGCTCCCTGTGAACATCAGGGAACACTTTCCCACTGTGAGGGTGACCAAGCACTGGCACAGGTCACCCAAGGAGGCTGTGGAGTCTCCATCCTTGGGGATATTCAGAAGCTGTTTGGACACAGTCCCAGGCAACCTGGTCTTGGTGACCCTGCCTGAGCCTGGGGTTTGGGCCAGGTGACCTCCAGATGTTTCTTCCAACACATTCTGAGACTTTGTTTCGCTGATCCAAGAAATTCTTCCAACGCCCGTGGGCATCTCTGGGAACATTCCCTGGTTAATGGTGCAACAGTATTGAAATAATGAAACTGCAACTGATAAGAGCCATATTAAGAGACCAGAATGAGGAATCAGTCCCCTGTACAGCAACCTCAGCCCATGGGCCCCTTATTATTCAGCAAATTAGGTTAAGAGCTGAACTGCAGGAAACACTGATTTATACAGCACTGTGTGTCTGTCAATAATAGGGTAAAATACATTTGTTCTGAGATGTATGTGTCAAAGGCTATTTCCTCAAAGTATCTAATGAAAAAAAGGGTAGGACAGTGCTGTCATTTCAGCTTGGATCAAAACTCACTTTTTATGTACCTTACAGGATTTTTTTAGAAATGTAAGCATCAACTATATTTTGTTATCTAATAAATTAGGCATCTTCATTAATTTGAGTGAACAGTGCAAAAGCCTAAAGAAATTGTACACTCACAGATAGTATAATCTTTCACAAAAAATTATTTTATATACTGATGGTTACACTGCTACAATGTATAAAAACTATGTAAATGACCATGTTACAAACTAAATTTCTTATTTGACATCTAAATCAGATGTAAATTAATCAAATGTACCAAATTATTTTTATAAGAAGAGTGACCACAAATTAAATACCACCAGCAAAAAAATTATCCTGTAAGCAAGCTGCAGCCATGAGAAAAGGCTGATATAATGCACCCGGAGTACTTCTCATTTGCACACCTGAATTATTAAGGAAATGTTCTACATTTCCCCTTGGGGAAAAGGTGAAATATGCTCCACTGAGCTGGAAACTCTCTGCTCTTGATTTTTCTGCCTCAGGTTGACTTAGATATTCCCCCTGTAAACCTGGCAGACTCACAGTGGGAAGTTCCAAATACATAATACTCACATTTGTCGATGTCATGTCAAAGTCATGGGTTTTTTCCACAGGTGGTTATATATACATACACAGATTTTTACAAACACACACACAGTCACCCTCCAGTAACATTTCATTCTGCCTTCTTCCCCATTTCCCTACCAGGAGGTTCAGCCAGGGACTGCAGCACGCCGAGCTTTCCGGAACCATTCCAGAGCCCCAGACGCGGAGCTCAGCCTGAGCAGAGGGAGGGGAGCAGCTCCTGCAGACACCTGCCTGCCTTTGCTGAGCCCAGCATGACTTTCACTCCCACCCCACCCTGCCCCTTCCACCACAGCTGTCCCAGCTGCTTCTCCACCAAAGGAGCTTTGCCCGTAGCCTTGGAAAGAGACCCGTTTCTCACTCATTTATTCCTGGCTCTCTGTCACGCTTTGGTAATGCTGCTTGAGGTGCAGACCTGCACAGCAGATCTCTCACAGGCCAAGAACCAAAATAGTCCAGGCCTCGTTCCAGGTTGCACCAAAGTCCTTAAAAGGTTTGGCCTTGTTCAGTGCTTCATCACTTTGCTTTGCTGCATATGCCAGACTTCAAAAAGTCACCACCAGTCAGCATCACATGTCCAGACAAACAGATGTAACCTATATTGTCACCAGGGCCGTCTGGAAGAAAGAACAAATGGTGCCAAGCCCTCTTTCTACTACTTCAAGACATCCTTTGACTTGTGAACAAAGCTCATCAAAACAGTGCATAACTTCCCTGCATTGGTAAATTTTTTTCTCAAGGCACCTGTCACATTCTTAGGATGTGATTTTCCTTGTGACTTCAGTTTTTATTGTTTCTAGATTAAACTACAGTATTTCTGTACCAAGTAATATGGAAATTCTGTTATGTTCCAAAGGATAAAACTCAGAGGAGGTTCTGTTCTACACAAAAACCCTCCACCATCTAAAATCTTCAGCAGAGAAGACAAAATTAACAGTACCATACACTGCCACAAAAGAAAACTCATCAAAAGAGTTATCCCTCTCAGTATCTGTTTCACAGATAGGAAATTCAGGCACAAATTATCACAAATATCTAGGGCCATATATTTTGGTGTATATTGGTGTTGTTACTACTAGAACTGATGTATGTAACCTGCTCTTCTTATGCAGCTGTAAACTATTTTCTCTAAAACCACTTTTTCTTAGTCTACTAACAAAATTGTTCTTTTATCCCCCTACTGAAAAAGGAAAAAAAAATGAATATATAAATCTTGCATCTGAAAGCGTAAAAGTTATTGCACAGCCTTCCCCCATGCAAGGTCCTGCTTTTCCCCCTAAATCACTTTGAATTCTAGACAATCTGGCTACATTGCCAACACATCAATTCTACTTTGCATGGCTTGATTGCTAGATTTATTAAAGCCCATATAATTAAGTAGGAACCTTTTAGTCTGAAACCCATATGCTGGGAGTGCAGAAGCGAGTATGTCTGAAACTCTTGGAAGTTAACTATTAGTAAAACAAATATATTATTTTAGATCTATAAAACAGTTATAAAGATCAGGCTACATTTAACCTTATGGAGCACAATGGGCCATGAAGTACAAAGCAGAGATCAGTCTTCTATGAAGTTATAAATGAGGCTAAAATACAGACAGACATACTGACTCCTGGAAGATCCAAATTTAGTCAATTATGAGCCTTGGGTAGACTAGAATAGTAACTCATTTTTCTGCTAGGAGTAGCTAATTACAGATTCAGAACAAAGTTCAGCAAGATAGGCAATTACCAAAATACAGACAAATTGAATGACAGGTATCATTTCAATTGATATGCACTTATCAGTGTGCCAGGAAGATCATGGAAAGCTGGTCTTGGCATGTGTAGAACTGTTCTAAGACAGTCCCCAGTAGATTCTCAGCACACAGTCATTCGTAGCACCAATAACAAAGTTTGGTCAAAAGAGATATTGCTTAAAATAAGGGCTAATTTGGTGTTAATGAGTGTTTAATTCAACAGATCTTGTCTGGACCTGAATGTGAACACTACTTTATTGAAGCAGCTATATAGGGGTTTTTTATTATTATTTCTTTCTTGCAACCTTAACACAGTTCTAGAAATTTTGTTGGTTTTTTTTTTTTTTATATTTCAAGATTTCTCTAGGAAATCTTACAAAAGAAATTATTATACTAAAAATCCATAGAATTAATTGCAGCAAGGTGACGACTGCTGTCAACACTGTGCTTTTAATGTAATTCATAATTTGCCCGTTTCAGCAATATTTTTATGTCAACAATTTAGAACCCTAAAGAGGTCACCCCAATTCCCTTTTAATGAATTAAAAGTGATAAAGTTTAAATTAGTTTTGAATGGCTTTAAAAATAGTTTGTCATTTCTCTAAATGATCAAAGCAGTCATCTCTTTACGACACATCTTAACAAGCTTTTTTTAATAATGTGAACTTACATCTCATCATCTAGAGAAGAGAGGACAGAAACAATCCTGCTAATTTTATAGCCCTGACAAATCCCCCCTGCACAAACCCACAGACCTTATGGAAAAGAGTATGGCCCAGAAACTTCTCAGAAGTTATAAAAAGAAACAGATAAACTTCTGTTGTTCTAAATGAAACTGAAAGGTTTACATGTAGTGCTTTTAAACCATAGTCTTAGCCTAGCTATTCAGCTAGAACCATGAAGGTACCATGAATTTACAGTATTTTAATTGGGGTAAACATGCTGTCTCAACCTAAGGCTTCCTTTGCTGAGTCTTCCAGATACCACTCATTGAAATGCATTGAAAGCTGTTTTGTTGGGTTTATCAAATTGAGGATGAGAACAGCACTGTAAGCACAGAGAACAAGGAGGGCAAGCTGAAGCAGAACCAGGCTCCCACTTTGCTCCCAGCATATAAAAGAATCCACAGCCTCTTACAACGAGAATTTTTCTGTGCCATATGTTGAATTCAGAAGATAAATGTCGATTCAACACTACCTAACCTTGAAAAATCATGCTTCTTAAGCAGTAAAAAAGCTACACTTGGTAAACATTTATTGCAAAAATAAGGTGTAGTTGTAGATAAGGTCAACAATATTAAGATACCTCACATATCACTGAACTAGTGTGCTATTTCACTCCCAAAATGTATGACCTGCCATGAATTAAATCACTGATCATGACGTGGAAAGTTCATCCCAGGATGCTTCAGTTGTATCTGCTGCACAGCTGCAGAAGTGTTAGTGCTGGTGGACAAAGCACCAATAAAACACTGTTTTGTACAATTCTTGTTGCCCCCATTCAGGAAAGATACTTGAAACAAACACAGAGAAAGGCTACAGGAGCATCAGGGTGCACCAAGAACCCATCGCACTGTCTGGTTTAGCCCAGCAAAGTGAAGGCTGGCAGGGACACTCCTGTCTGCTGTGTGAAGGGGATGAAAGAGGAGCATTACCACAGTGTAAGAGCTGTCTGAATTTAAGAGTGCTGCCTCTGGAGTCACAGCCTGCATGAGATTGCCCAGAACAGGTTCAAAAACAGTGAACCAAGAGACCATGAAAATAAAGAGCATATCACACATCATCCTTTTGAAATAAACATTGTGTGCACCAAGCAGCAGTTATTGAAATATTTGCTCAGTTTATGAGAGGAATTTCATTATGCAATTCTTGAGGTGGAAGCCAAGTGGAGTTTTTTAACAGGAAGGAAAATCTGGTGGTAAGTATAAAGGTTAAAATGTAAAGAGCTAACTTTGCAAAGAGGTTTTTTCACTGTAAGTCACAGCCTACTTGGAAACAAGGTTATATTGACCAGAAGTGTATGGCCACACTGCAAAAGTTTTCCAAACCAACCAAGACATTTCTTTCTCATCTGAACATTCAGTAGTGATCAACATTACAGGACAGCTAGTCTAGCACTATGCTGGGCTCTTAGGATTTCAAACCAGATGGGCATCATTTAATACTCAAATATTAGAGTTTTTTATTTGCATTTTAAATAGATCATCTCAGTTCTGACTCAGTTTCAGACAAGTGGTGGCAGTGATATTAGCACTTATGGAAAAGCAAAATAAAAATTAACTGCAATTTCAATGAGAGGAAGACATATTAAACACAAGGCTGAAAATTTAAAAACCTTGCATAATAACCTGAAACAAATAAAAGGCAGAGAACTTTCATCTAAAGACAGTATTTCACTATGCTTAGTAAAGTTCTTATAATAGACTCATAGAATATGCTGAGTTGGAAGGGACCCACAGGGATCATTGAGTCCAATTCCTGGTCCTGCACAGCACAGCACAGCCCAAGAGTTGCACCCTCTGCTGTGCAAGAATGCTGTCCAAACACTTCTTGAATTCTGGCAGCCTTGATGCTGTGACCACGTTCCTGGGGAGCCTGTTCAGAGTCTGACCACCCTCCAGGGGAAGAACCTTTTCCTGAAATCCAACCTAAATCTCCCGACACAGCCAGAGCCATTTTGTCAGGTCCTGCCACTGGTCACAAACAGCAGAGATCAGTGCCTGCCCCTCCCCTTCCCCTCATGAGGATGTTGAAGACCACAATGATGTCTCCCTCCCCTCAGTCTCCTCCGGGCTGAACAACCCCAGTGACCTCAGCTGATCCTCCTGTGGCTTCCCCTCCAGACCCTTCAGCAGCACATGGCTCTCCTATGGATGTTCTCCAGTGGTTTCAGATCCTTTTGATATGTGGCACTGAAACCACACAGCGTTCATGGTGAGGCTGCTACAGAGCAGAGTGGGACAAGCCCCTGCCTTGCCTAGCTGGCCTGATGCTCCCCACAAGCCTACCTGGCTGCCAGGGCACTGCTGATTCATATTCAGTCTGTACATAGACCCAGGGTTGCCTCATGCCAGGTGCAGAGTCTGGAATTTGTCTCTGTTGGACTTTACATGGTGGGTGATTGCCCAGCCCTCTAGTTTATCAGGATCTCCCTGCAGGGCCTCTCTGCCTTCAAGGGAATCAGTGACTCTTCCCAATTTAGTATCATCAGCAAGCTTTGTATCCCATCCAAATCATGTATGAGGACACCAAAGAGCACAGGGCCAAGGATGGAGCCCTGTGGAACCCCTCCAGTGACAGGTCACTAGTCTGATGTCACCCCAGTCACCGTAACCCTTTGCCCAGCCCTTGAGCCAGTTGCTCACCCATCCCATGATGTGTTTATGCAGCTGTGAGCTGGATGTTTTGTCCAGAAAGATCCTGTGAGAGACAGTATCAAAAGCTTAACTGAAACCCAGAAAGATTACATCAACTGGCTTCCCTTGATCAACTAGATGAGTTACCTTGTTATAAAAGGAAGTGAAATTTGTCAAGCAGGACTTTCCTCTCACGAACCCGTGCTCACTGTGACAAATGACTGAGCTGTCTTTCAGATGTTTTTCAGTAACTCCCAGAATGATGATCTCTGTAATTTTACCAGGCATCAAAGTGAGATCATCAGGCAGGATCATCCCTCCTGCCCTTTTTGAAAACTTGGACATCAGCCAGCTTCTAGTAAACTGGTATCTCTCCAGATTCCTGAGACCTTTCAAAAACCATTGAGGCCTCAGCCAGCTCCTTGAGTACACTTGGATGAATCCCATCAGATCCCATAGACTTAGAGGAATCCAAGCATTCTTGTCAAAACCAAAAGTGAATTAAATGCTGGGCAGAAGCAGGTAATAAGATCTTATTCCATTCTACTCCACTAGAAAACAGCAGATAGAGCTTCAGAGAAAATCAAAACAAACCTTTTGATTTTACCGTAAGTGTTTGAGGTTTTCTTCCCTTCCTCCTCCAAAGTAAACTGCCCTTAAGCTGAAATCAGGCACAGATTATATTTGCTAATGGATTGTTAGTCATTCACAGAATTCTGTCCAAGGTCAAGAATGGCAGAAGCCTGATAATTCATCTCTAACTTTGTGTTTTACAAGTGGTCTTCATTTTAAGCAGTGAAGACATCTGCTTGTACAAAGTGACTCACCCAGCACGCTTCTGCAAGCGTTTTCTCTCAGACAGCTTTATTGGTTTTCTTTGCATTTAACACAATGTTAAGAAACATGAGAATTTTTCTAAATTTGTTAAGCACATTTGAAGGAGTATATGTTTCATTAAGACAGCATCCTGAGCCAACACTAACATCACTCAGCTTCCACAGGAATTTCTGACTCACTAGGAAATATACCCACTACAAGTAGCTCAGCGCTGTATTCCAACAGCTACCGGTGTGCCAGGCCACAGCTTGGACACTCAACAAATGTCCCAACAGAAATCTGAGGGAAGCAGCAAGGAAAAGATGTTTTCCAAGCTTTGTTATAATAATCAACCAAAGTCATTCCTGTACCAAAGCACTAACTCACATGAATTGTAGATCCAAAGGCAAAAAGGCTCATTGTATTGATATGCCAGAATCAATAGTTAAACACGTTCCTTAACAATCAAAAACTGTTTGTCCTCCAACTGGTAACAGATAAGATGCTGCATCTTCTTTTAACTCAGATGCCTGTGCTCTAGATCAGTGCTGTGGCAAAACTGGAGATGAACTAGCATCACATATTGCAGGAAAAAATCCTTAACATTTACAAAAGAAATTTTAAAATTAGGCAAATTCATTCAGCCTCTTCTAAAGCAATTATGCAACAACTATAAATTTGAGCAGTACCATCTGGTAGGAAGATGTACACTGCACATGTATCCATTATTCGCACATTTTCACACTGTACCGAGCCACTGGGGGAATATATTTTACCAGGATATTTGAATTGGAAAAACATCATTTAAGGACTCGAATTTGAAAAGAAACAACTAACATTTAAATGCAGTAACAGAATTAAAAGTTAAACTCACAATGCAAAGTAGAAATTATATGTACATTACCTAATGAACTGGATCAGGAAAGAAAGATATTGACATCCCCATTTTCAACACCTGGTTTAAGTGGTTACATTTCCTACATAGACACTGCACCAAGTCTGACTTGAGTCCACTGAATGGCTTTCTGCTCTTCAATAGCTGTTCTGGGAGCATGAATTCCTAATTTCAGCCCAAGAAAAATAACTAAAGCAACTGTAAATATTAGTTAGACCTTAAATTCATAGTACTGAAGATTACTTGATTTCAAGATCTCTTTCCTTCATAGCTCAGAGATGGGAAATGGCAAGTACAAAGCCAGCCATGGGGATGAAGACTACCAGCAATTATAAGCATGCATGACAAGACAGAAGGTAAAGAAAGGTGTCCAAGAAGCATGAAATGATCTTTTCTACATACAGGATTTATCAGAAAAATGGCTGGTATTGCCAGTCAGAACACAGGGAAATTCTGTTTCTCTGAACACAGCCAGGTTCCTGAGAATAAACATGGACAAGTGAGACTTATTCACCACAGTCCCAAATGTATCTGTGTCTCAACACACAGGATCCAGCAAATTTCAGAGTGGCTGCAGTATTTACTGAGTTGATTAAGCCACGTTCTACAGATGCAGTTAAGCATCACTGGTGAGGTTTGTAGATAGGAATTAGAACTTTATGTGCTCTAGCTGGGGTGTTCTAATACAATAAACTACCTTTAGCAGCAGATCTAATAGGAAGATAAATCATTTTCCTTGCATCACTCAAATTATCCCCTCATTCTTTTATCTTCATAACTCAGAAGCAGAAGTGGATTAATGCTTGACTCATGTCTTATTCAGAAGTAGAGAGCAAAGGGCAGAAACAAACAAAATTTCAGTTGAAAAATACAGTTTCTATTTACAGGCAAGATCTAAACCAATTTCCGACAGACTTTCATAAGCTCCTTTGCCATAAAGATATAAGTCTTTCTTTGTCAGCAATTCTTTTCCATCAGTCATTGCACAAGTACAGTAGCCCAACAGTCTCTTCAAAGGATCATGCTAAAATTTTGCACTGAAAACACAAACATAAGGAATTTGGGTTCAGATAAAAATTACTTGGCTTACTTTTCCTGTCTATTTGTACACAGAAGTTGAGAGGAAAAAAAATTATTTCAAGGAACTCAATAAAAAATTATATATGACTTATTTAGAGCTATTTCCTATCCAAATAGTCATCCCCAAAAGTATGGAATTAAAACTAGTTTTAAATGTTTCCTGAGATAATGGGTAGAGCTTTTCATCCCTGACCATTTTGCCATCATCTAATATCCAGTTTATACTGCAGAATCCTACAAACAGTTTAAGGAACAAATCAGAATCACCATGGGTTCCATACCTACTGTAGCAGCCTCAAGGCTAGCAGTCTTCAGAGCTTCTTTTCCTACCTACAGTGAGAAACTGGGCAGAACCAGGTGGCAGTTTTGATGGATGATTAACTAACACTGATATATTTATAAAGCAGCTCGTGTATTTCATCCGCAAGCAACCATTACTTAATTAAATGCATAGCTTGTAATTATTAAAATAGGCCTCAGGTATTCTTGGTGTAGAGTCATGAAAACTGAGAAGACTGAGAATGTGTCAGAGAACCTCTAGTGACTCCAGCCTATTTCTCTACAGAAGGCTGCTTCACACTTTTTTATACAGCAACGAAAACACTATGAGAGAGCTCAATCTCATCTGTTCAAGAAAGTGTAAAATACATTCTAGAAGTGTGAGAAGAACCAGTGAGAGAACTGCTGGGATTTTCTCACTGGGTGCCTTTATTTGAATGTCAGCAACTTTAATCTAGTTCACTCATTATATAACAGGACCCCACAACTGCAGTGATATACTGGAAAAAGACCTTTTCAATCTGGTTTGTGTTGCTCCTCTATTAGTTCTTAAAGCTTGCAAAGCCCACTCAGGAATAAGTTGCACAAATTCATGAGTTTTATCATTAAACACCCCTTTAAAATATCACTTAAGGTCACAGCTAAGACATTAAATGTTACTTAAAATGCACATTTTGTTTGTCTAAGCATATTTGGCAGGTAATCTCACAGTACAGTGAGCTTCCTTCATCAGCTCAGGTTTAATTGCTTCCCAACACAGACTCTTCCTATTAATGCTTTTGGACAAATTCACTGCACATTAACATTCTTTACTTGCTCTCTCATGCAAAATGGGCCACTATTTCTCAATCTCACTAACTTTTCAAAATGAACTAGTTTCAGTTCAGGCAGGTGCAGGTCTGGGCACTGCAACATTTGGGATACTGCTGAGCACAGCTGATACAGCTGCAGGCTTGCCAAGCACAGCCCCAGTCAGAGCAGGGAGCAAAGCAGGGTCTCTTCTCTAATGGGGTACCACTTGAGGAAATACTATGTGCTGTTGCTAAATAACAGCAAAAAACAGGGATTTTTTTTTTTTTTTAATAGACATTTTTGAGCCATCCAAATGGAACAGAAGAGGCTTTGAGGACTATTACTACATAGCCCTTCAGTGACAGGTTTCAATCTGTAACCTTCCTCTAAGTGTTCCACTGTGCTATTTCTGCAATCAGCTTTCCCTTTCCCTTGCTGCTTGTTCAACTCAGGTGAAATTCCTAGAATTAGACATGCTTTCTCTGCAGATTGGCACTGAGAGTGTTCTACAAGTCCACCCATCTCTTGCCCCCAGCCTGGAGTTGACACCCATTTCTGAAACACAAAAATAATTAGTTCCCAATTCACTTTCTTGCACTGCAGTTGAATATTACAGGCCTCTGGCTATTGATAGTTAACACAAGAAGACTCTGAGAATCTTTTAGGAAACTGCAGGAAAGCTTTTGAGAGAAGGATAACTGAAGGGAGGTGATTTCTCCTGCATGACAGGTGATACTGGTTTGGAGTCTGGAAAACTGGATCTCACAAGAACTTGCATAGTCAGTCCTTTAAAGCTATGGACCCTCTTCACCTGCAATGTAAATTACACATGAAAAGCACAACTGTAGTAATGGAATATATATTTGTGGGGTAGAAAGTTAAAGAACTAAGGTCCTAGACAAGGAAGGTAAGTTTGCACTCGTTTCAAATTCTCAGCAAAAGCAAGAGTTACTATGATAATCCTAAAAATACCTTTCTTAAGTTAAATAGTAAAATAAAATCTCAGCCTAAGTTGATCCTTCATCACAAGAGTTACTGTGTCATTAATACTAACTCTTGGACAGTCTTCATTTCACCACATTACTGCAGAAGGCAACCCGTGAGATACCTACAGAGCCTATAGGTAATTTTTTATGTTCTCTCAACTGAAAATTAAGCTTATTTATACATATGAAAACATGCTCTAAAGTAACAGATGGGAGCTTCTGTGAGAAATATGCACATAAATTTTAGGTTTCATGTGAGCTGTAGATGAAAACAAGCATACTGCCTCAGATTGAAATCTCCCAGCTGTATTGATTTTTCAGAATGGAACATGACTAGAAGTTATTCACAGATGCTCTCCTCCCGCAGCAGCAAGCTGCTCTCCCTCCTCTCACGGGAAAAGGTGCACTGAGGAGAAGAAGTACAGATGAGCTGAGGAAAAAAACCTATTTTAGGCATGAACTGCAACAGATCTGACTGAAGAAAAGCATTTGCTCAGAAGTCCACTATTTATTTTTTTTTGAAAAGCCAAAACAATTTCATCCCTCTTCTCCTTCCTCATCTCATTCCCTTCATATATATGTCCATATAACTCCACTATGTGACCTGCTTCAGACAACAATCCTGTCATAGACAGCAGCAATAATCATCTCCTGTCTCTACCCCACCCTAAAAAAGTCTCAGTCTCAACCATGAGCAGACACTTCCTTCATTTCTTCATTGCCAAGTCTCCCAAAACCTTCCCAGAAACTTTGCAATGGGGCTTTTCTCCTCCCTCTCCTAATGCCAGTGTCCAGGCAGGTTCACTGCAGCCCACAGGGTTCATTCCCTGACCTGGCTTCTGCCTCAGCAGAGGAGAACTGAGGCAGCAGGGCTGAGCCCAGGCAGGCTGTCCCACACACCAAAACAGCCTGCAGAATAAACCCAACCCAAAACCCCCACAGCTCTTCAAGGTGTCTTGTCTCCCACCTTCACAAAGGAAAACATCATGACCCCTGCAAGGTTACCAGGAAGTTTTTAAGAAGGGATTGTGCAACCAGGCATGTGCAGGATGGGTATAATACTGGAGAAGCAGGTATGTCCCAGGTTTGGTAGGATTATGGACAGGAAATCCAGCTTGGATTCATGGTACTTGTGATTTACACTGAAATGGACACATATGACCTCTTGGGTTTGTTTTTGGTTTTTTGGGGTTTTTTTGTTTAGATCCATGACCTCATCTGGCAAGCATCCCAGTAACAGAGCATTTAGGGATGCCTACTCAGTGAGTTAACCCTTTCTGAACAAAACCCCTGCACTCAGGCATTATTCTGGAACAATCTTACTCTCTGTTGGTGGGATGTCCACATGTACCCTGCACCAAGCAGCAAGCTGTAATAGTCTGCAGGAACAGCATTCGTGATCTTAGGACAAAGGAACATTCATCAGCAACAAATTCTGAGCAGAAGCATTTGATAGAGTCACGACACTCTGCCAAGGAAGATTTACTTCTTTAGTGAGGCACAAGATTGCAACTGCTGAAATTCTGTCTCCTGGGCATTTGAAGTCTAGAGCACCTCCACAAACTCGTAGGTTTACGCAACTAGAAAAACTAAAAATAACCCCAAATATAAATGATGTGGCATTTCTATTTGACTGACATTCATAGATCCTGAAATCTAATGCACATCAATGCTGACCTAGAACAACCAAAGCTGCATTGTCACTTCACAACTCATAGCTTGCCCTACATAAGAGATGCACTTTACTGCTGCTAAACTGTGAAGAAAACTAGCAGTCATAATTGTCATCACAATTACAAATCCTTTTTATTCTTATTGCATTCCTCCAAACAGACCAAAATGAAAAACCTTTGCAATTCCTCCCAAGGTTATTCTGCACACTCCCACACAAGAGAATTCCTGGGGATATGGATCTGATGAAGTTATGAATCACAGTCTTAGAAACAACCAGGAGACCCTTGAGAGCTGTTATAAACAGGTCAACAAGAGTTTCCCCTGTAACTGCGCTGGGACAGGGACTGAGCTCCTGCCCCAACACACACCCCAGGGCTGCTGCCACCACTGGGGCTCCAGTGGAGGAACCAGTCACTCAACACAGAAAGCTGGTGCCTGTGCCCAGTACCAGTACATGGCCCACACGTGGAGACTTCCAGCCTGGTCTGATTTAAGCTCATGGATGAGACCCACGGACTGGATCAGCTGCACAGATCCAACATCCCATGGCTCTGAAGTGTCCAGAGGAGCTACAGCTGTAGTAGGAACAACTCCATAGAGACAGACTGATTCAGATGTTCCTGCTGGAGAGTCCTTTAGTATTTCCATGAGACAAGCAGTTCTGACAGACCCCAAAGTCTGCAGCTGGAAGCCTCACACATGATGCTACAGCAGAAAAATTATGGCTACTAAGTCATCATCTTTAGAAGCAGGAGCCACAGGCACAGCACGCCTCTGACACATTCACATGCCTCGAGCAGTCTGCAAAAGAATTACCTCTAAACTGGGTCCTCAGTGTAACAAACCAGGGGATTCATTTTGTTCACCTTCAGCACAGAAAAGGATGCAAAATATTCCCTTGCAAAGGGAACTCTTGCACAAAATTATCATCTTCTGCAAAATATTGAAGTCAAGTCCAGGTTTCAATTTTTGTAGGAAGTTTTATGGTTAGCATCACACCTACCATCAGTCATCCTTAAATACTTCATGCAGACATAAATTGATATTACACATCTTCCTGAATATTCAGAAGATCAGATTATCAAAGTCATCTCAGAGGGATCATTAGGAAATGCAGGTCTCATTTCTAAACTGTAACTTCCAACCACTACAGATCATTCTAGCAAATATACCCAACCATTATGTTTATCCCACAGCTTAAGTCATCTCCCAAAAGACTACTGTAGCCTCCAGTTTCACTTTTTATCTCTTCAGTGGCACAGTTATGCATGAGCATTAATTATAGCACAAAGAACAACAAAGTTATTAAAAATATCAAATAAACAGGATTTATTCATACAAAAATAGTTTAAATGAGGTAAGGCATTAAGTCATTAAGTGTAAAATAACATTCATTTTCAATTTTAAAACCCCTCTTTAAAAATAAACCTAAAATTGATCCATAATTTTTAGTTAACCTTAATGTTCTTCTTCCACACCCTCAATTTCTATTTCAACTTTTTAAATATAGAGGATTCGTGTTAAACATGACAAAAGATGCTTTTTAAATCATAACACTTCATCTGAACTAAAGCATGAGTTCTTTTTTGCAGAAATCCACTCTCTCCACTTGAAGGCAAACTTTAGTGCATCCTGATACACCGATGAAAATCTTGAACATTGGAAAAGAAACTCACATACTTTATAAAAACTGCCTTCTGTTCAATCAGCCTTGACTCCACTCTGCTTTATACCAGCATTTAACCACAGTTTGGAAACAGATAATAGTGGAGAAAGTGGGCTGGATAGCACACAATACAGCTAGGAAAATTTGTAGGGCAGTCTAGTGGAAGGAAAAACTAACACTATTTTTACTTAAGTTCTTAATTCACATTAAAAATTAAACCCTACACCTGCCACAGAACAGTCTCACTAAGTCTGGCTGATCTTCAGGGAAACTGCATGTAGAAAAAGGAAGATTCATTTACATATCTTAACACACAAAAACTAATAAACGGCCCAGAGAAATTGTCCCATATACCACAGACACATTGCTCCAAAATGGGCTCCTGAAATAAAAAAAGAAAGAAAATTTGAAATTCTTAAGAAATAGGAACCAGAAAAAGCAATAAAGAAAAGTTTTACTTTCCTGATGCTTGTGTGCCTTCCCTCTACTCCCCATTATGTAAAACACTTGAATACAACATGCTTAAATCAATCTCACCCAGTAATCTCCAGCAGAGAGCTAAAGGATGCAGGAGCTTTTTTACAAAATCTGCCTTCACGCCATCAGCAAAATATTCTACAATCCATGGGTAACTGCTTGGAATGGAACAGCATGTTCTATTCTGGAGTTGGGACCTTGCAGCTTGAACCAATTATTTACATAGTCATGAAGAAGAGCTTGAATTTTGGAGATGTTGCTGCAGGAGATCTCCAGCAGCAGAGCTGTCACTGGAACTCCTGGGAGGAGGGAGCCAGAGGGTAAAAGGGTGTTGGAAGTCAGTTGGAGGAGAGCCCTTGCCCAAACAACCTGCACAGCCTTCTGGTGTAACTGGGAGGTGGGACACAGCCAGAACTGACAGCAAAAGAGCACTGGAGTCCAGGTAAAAGTGGACTCTAACCACAAGGAAATAATATTGGAATTGTCCCCACTTTGATGTGCCTTGGCAGAGGAATGCGGTGCAGTACAGAGCCCTGGGGCTCTCCATTTTGCAGGGAAAATGAAAACATTTCTAATGCTGCAACAAGAAATGCAGAAGTATTTTAAGGAAAGTCACTAAAACGCAAAAGAAGAAAATAACAATCCAACATTTTCATGCCCTATTCTATATATCCTACCTAAAAAGCCAACTCCCACATACAAAATAAGAGAAGGATGGACTCTCGTATAATGTTTTACAAGTTCAATTAGGACTATAATAACCCTCACCTTTTTTTATTACATGTTTTAAATAATTAAGCAATGAAAGTTCCAGATACCCATCCACAGTACAAAGCTGCAGCTCGTGCCCTCAAGGCAAGCTCCATGTAGACCAGCCCTGCCTGTGTTCTCTGATAAAAAAGGCAATCACTCTGAAGGAACTGTCACCATTAATGTCACTGTAACGAGGGCTTCTGACATGTCACCAACTTGAATTGGCAGAAATAAAAGTTGAAGAAAGCAAATTTCACTCTGCTTGCAGAACACTTTATTATGAAACCTTTGATACAAAACTTCCACTGGCCAGGTGCTGTAATGTCCCTGGTCACATCTGTTCAAGGAGGCCTTCAAGTACCATAGTGAGCTGTGGGGTGCAAGTGGCAATTGTCAAGTGCTTCAGCTAATTCCACTTACACAAAGCAAATGAATCATCCTGTCATTGTGCTCCTGTGCAACCAGAGCCAAATGGAGTTTCAGATATCTTTTTAGAACTTATTTTTAATAAATAATTTCATTCCAGAATTCTTCCCATAAATTTAGCCACATCTCAGCTGCCTTCCCTTGACACATGCCCTGTTGCAAACACTGAAATATCTCAAGTTCTGCCTCATCTCAGAGACTGTAACACATCTAATTTTCAAGCCCCTTGCCTGCCAGTGTGCAAGCTGAAAATCCAAAAACCTTGGGACGAGCATTTCATGTCACCTGTGCTGGCTGGCAAGGGCTTGAAACTTGCTTTCCAGAAGGTACCAAGGCTGGGTGGTAGGCTCTCACCCTCTATTTATACTTTGACTGACAGTCATGCCTAGAGGGAATCCTTTCCACTAAACCTAATTGTTTTACTGAAATGCTGCCAGACACCTCCATTACACCCCTGATGTGCCAGGAGGAATTATAGCTTTTATTTGCACTTTCCTGAAAATAGCTCAGTACTGCATGCCAAGATGGGGATCCTGACATTATTCACCATTTGGAAGAGGCAAGCTATCAGTTCTCTTTAAACAAAGCACTGTTCTGCTTTCTTTAAAGAAAGAAAATATTCTATATTCCAAGAGAGGGACAGTTAACTGCAACTAGCACTTCAAGAGTACACCAGACAAGAAAAATCTTTGGTAAAGAGCTAAATTTCCTGCCACAGGCACAAAAACAGGAGTGATATCAGTTGAGATCCCTCTTTAAAAACTTCTTTGGTAAGTAGTTGTTGGCTGTTCTTTTATGTAGACTCTGTTTTCACCTTTTAGCATGAACCAGAAAATATCCTTAATGTGGGAAGTGCTGCTTAGATTGCAGTGCATTTGCATACAACATGCAGCTACATTAAATGATGAATTTCATAGCATGATCTATACAAAACATTTCTTTTATCAATTATAACACCATTCATGTGGTAATCAGCATTTATGCATATGATAAATGTCAGTGCTTTTGCCCCCTCTAAAACAGTACCTCACATATCTATTTCTCCCCCATAACCAAGCTTTTCCCCACAGTTTCACCAAGGCTACCATTTTAACTTTGATGTTATAAGATAAACTAATGTTATTTATCATTAATAACAAATAGCAAGTTTAAAGAAAAAATATAACACATCCAATAAAAAGAGGCAACAAGATACATAATTCTGGGCTAAAACAAACTCATTCAATACCACACTACTTGCAGGACTTACTTTGCATGCTGGCACATGGCAAAAAAATTCTCTGCTTTGTCTTTTTTCTACAGAACACACTCTGTTATTATTCCCAGATGGAACACAAATTTCTCTCCTTGAAAGACATGGCCAGGACACAAAAAACTCTGTTTGCTTTTTAATTTCACACACATCCACTGCTGCATCAGCCAACTTCAGTTTGTTAAGCCTCCTTTCAAGGCTGCTTGCTTTGTTTCAGATTTCAAAGCACAGCAATCTTTCCTCATACTGGGTTTTGCCCAGTGGTTGTTCTGTTCTCTGCTCATTCTTCTCAAACTAAAGAACAGAAAGAGATGCAGTGATGCAATTGTTGTTGCACTGTGTTGGAATCCTAGATACCAACATGCAAAATGTCCTGGTTAATGTTACTTTGTGTGACACAAGATGTCATAACTTGCCCTAAACAATTCAGTAAACTGGTATTATGCAAGGATAATAACTGGAGATCAGGAATGGGATTTATTTCTAGTCTTTCATGGGCCAGTGGAACAGAGATAAATAGTCTTACAAATATAAAAGGAATAAACACTTTGAAAAGAAAAGCATCATTTGAGATTCCAGGTATTTTCTGCTCTACTGAATGACATGCATAGTCACAATTAAATTTGCAGTGGATTAATGCAGCACCCAGAGTTCTTTCAAAGAGGAGCATGCAAACACTTCCTGAACAGCTTACACCAATAGTGGTATCACTTCAATATGCTTCAGCATCTATCTCAGCTCAACTGATCTACCCTAGGAAAGTGTCCCTGCAGAGAAAATAAGTTTTCTAGATTTCTTCTCAATGCACAAGCAAGTATGCACATGATAAACTAAGGAGAAATAAACACTAGTCTGATTTATTGTTTTGTCATGTCCAGTAATCAAATATATGTTGTCCACGATGAAAGGCCAATCAAAGTTAGAGAAGGAGAGTATTTCATTACCTACACATTATTTCATAGGTACTTGTTGCCATACTGATGATTCAGACCTGAAAAATCAGGTTACTTGAACAGCCAGTGGATTACAAGTCTACTGGGAAAACTTGGTAACAAAATTAATATTCAAGCCCAGTATCCTATTAGGGCATTTGTTCTCATTTGGGACTTCCAGCTTATTTACCTGATAGACTTTTTGCAGTGGAAGACAGTTCACAGTTCATCACTTAAACTTCATCAAGGCAGTTTCCAAAGAGAATGACACCAGTAGGATTTTAACCAACATGGCAAAATGCCAGAGAAAAATACAGATTTTCAAATACCTGGTAGGGTCAATAACAGACTAGTTACTGGATTAGCAGAAAATAGGAAAAATTAGTAAATGTAAGAGTGGGAATATGCTGATGTCTGCTGTTTCAACCCTAAAACATTACCAGTATACACAAAAACTGTGTCTGAGCAGAGAGTACATGGAATAAGGCAACACTGCAGCACAGTTCAACTGAAAACTGCTGTAATTCCCAAACCATAGATGAAGTTTGGGAAAGAATATTTACTGTCCCCTGGACAAAGTCCCAGCCCGAACTTCAGACCTCCTGGTACCTGGAGGGGCAAAGGAACCTGCCCCACATGACCCTTCTCTAGGAGTCACACCTGCAACCCTTCAAATTCCTCCCTGTCACAGAAACACCTCGATATCACCAGCAGCACTTTGAGTAAATTTATCACCTACAGGCTCATTAATCACCTCTTGAAGACAAGAGCAGGAAATAAATACTTCAATAGAAGATGACACCAAAGAAAGCAACTCACGGATCGGTTGTTCGTATGTGAGCAAGAGCTATTTGCACACTTGTATCTGCCTTGGTATTGTACTTCAGACCTCTAAGGACTACAGATTTTCCTGCATATCCAGTCAGACAGTTACTGATAAACTTACAGCCTTATTCTGAGAACAGCCAAGTTTGAAAATCAGGGTCTGATTTTGAGATCACAGTTAATTTGGACTAAAATTAGCAATTATGAATGCATGGAGGTCTTTTTCAAATGCACCACTGTACATGAGAGATCACACTGCTCCTTTGCTGATTTGCTAGATGTTTCTTAATGTTTTGCTGCCTTTGCAGCATGTTGATCTCCACTTTGGAAAAAACACGGGGCAAATTCTGCAAATTTTCTGTCCAAAGTAGCAGACAAAGCACAGCTGCCATTCCAAGGCATTTCCAACGAAACTGAGGCAGGAGGCCAACTCTCACTTTTAAAGCAGAGGCAAATGATAGGCAACTCATCTGAGGCCCTGAGGGCTCCTGTGTGCCAGTCAGACTAGATCAGATGCAGCAAAAGAGCAAAGAAATGGAAGAGACAACCCAAACTCAGAATGCTTTTCCCAACCTCTCCCAGCAAAGTAGGTCTAGAACAGAGAGACAGCAGCAGCACAGGGGAAGGATCAGGGGAACCAGGACATACATGACTGACTTGAAGAACATAAAAATGAGAGTGGTCAGAGATGGTGGTCTTCAAAATCAAAAACTGAAAGCACCGTTGATCAAAGAAGCAAGAGGAGAGAATCCAAACGTGGCTTTGTTAGTGGCCATGGAAGCAGTTGCAGGAGTTTTGGCTGGGTGAGAAATACAACTTTGTTTCATGACTCTGCCCGGGGTCTCCTCAGTAAAGCAGCAAAAACAGAAACAGAGTGCTAATGCCTTTGCTAAGGGAGAGGTTAAGGCATGTGCTTCAAGAACAAACTGGTGCCTGGCAAGGATTCACAAGACTACATTAACTTTTTCCAGCACTTCATGTCTCCTGGTTTAATGACAAAAGTGTAAGGAAACAGATGTATCCTTTTTACCTCAGTCCCATTGCAAAAAAAAATTAAAAAAACCACACTCAAAAAACCCCATTCAAACCTCTAAAACAAGGCATGCTATTCTGATTTTTTTTTTCTTTTTCTGTCCCAAAAGCTCAGCTAGGAGGGTCTTAAGATTTCTGAAGCTCTTTTTATTTTTTTCATCTGCATTGGCTTTTTCTTTCTACGCGGTAACATATTCTCATTAATAAGCATTTTTTAACGGAATAATTGGCCTCTGAAGGTCCCTGAAAATGAAACAGCTGTAAGAGCTAAAGAGATTAGAATTCCAGTATTAATGAAGTCTGGAAAAAGTGTGAATTGCTCCAGGGAAGAAACAGGCTTGGTCACTTTGAAACAGAATTTTATCCAATTTGCAGTTCAACCTTTTTTAGAGGAAAAAAATACAAACAGTTGTAACCATTTATTTTAGACCATCTGCAGCATTCATTAACACATCATTTTAACCTTCCTCTCCAGCCACAGCAAATCATTAGAAAAAATATTTTGCTCTCTTCATTAAAGTGTCTCAGGAAGACAGTTCCATTCCTGCAAGGACATCAGTTCTTTAAACACAGCCACAGAAAATGGCAAGAAAACAATGCAGCATAACTGAACTTTTACAGTCTTCCTTTCCTAATGATCTGCTGTATATCACAACCTGAGAGCTTCTCTCAGGTACTGAGAATCCATTCTTGCACAGCTCGAATCTGCACAAAAACTATGGATTCCAAAAAGCATTGCCTTCCATAGCCTTTTCTGAGAGCTATTCAATAATAAAATCAAATTCTCAGTGATAGTGACACTCCTTTCCAATTGCTCAACAAGGCCAGATAAAGCGTGCTGTCTCTGAAGAACCCTTCACAGCTGAAGACTCTGTGAGCTCTGTGAGAAAACACCTGCAATAGTCCTTTTCTCGGGACAGTAGTGAAAAGAAAATCATTGTGCTTATGTAGCAATTTCTACTCCCTTGACCAGATTCCTTACACTAATCAGATTATCATCACCTCGTTATATTCACTGCATATGCATCAGCCCATGGCACATTCCCCTGTGTGTCATGGCAAACTCTAGGAACCCTTTCTCCAGAGCAAAAGAATAAAATAAAAAAATTTAGTGCATGAAACAAAGTTTTAAATGAGAGTCAGAATATTCACAGAGATATTTTTCAGTGTCAAAACCAGTTGGTTGGCCTAGAACACCTGATTATTTACAGGCAGAAATACCACCAGAGAATTGCAACAGATGTCCAGCACAGACATTAAAATCCTGTCATGTTTTGGGTGTCCAGCTGCAGCTGCAACCCAGACTGCCCACAAATTCAGGTCATATGAAGCCCTGCAGAGCATGTCTGACATGCGGCCATCATCACTGTCAGCCTGGGCTGAGACTGCAGCTCACAAGGGTTCTGCTGTGGATACTGAAACCCTCCAACCAACAGCTCCAGGGCTGTTAATGGGTTCTCTTTTTCCCAAATAGAGCAGGATGACAGGCAGCAAACTGCTCTGTTTTTCCAAGTGGAGAGCACGTCTTCATCACATCTCTCTTGAGAATTCTGCTGCTGCCTGAGGCACAAAAGAACAAAATACAAAAAGGCAGAAATACCCAAAGAAAAGTCAAGTTCTCCTGCTTCATGTAAAAAAGGCAAAGATAACGTTTCTCCAGAAATTAAAAGGATATTCTTTTTTGGGAGATGAGGCTTTAAAAGTTTTTAGACATAGTTCACCATATTCCAACAAGAATCCCACGGCCAGTCTCTCTTTCCCAGGCTGTTGAACACAGTCCTTGACTGTCTGATAAGGAGTACATGAGGATCCCGCTCCTCCCACTTCAGCTTTACCAAATCTAACATTTATATAAGCCTGCCTAGATTTGGAGGCAATATTATAGTGTTGCATGGTTTTCTCAACCTCAAGTTTTTTGTAAATGTGAAGAATGTAGAATTAGAAAGAGCATGCTGAAAGAACATGCTCATCCTTCTTCATTGACAAGTTTCCATCATAACACCAGCCAGCTTCTTGCCATTCCAGAGCTTCATTTTCCATCTAAATACCATTCACAACTTTCAATTTCCCACCTAAGTTTCAGTCCTCTGACTCATTTTATGTTGTTGAATCAGTTTTTCTTCATCCTGCATCCAGCCACCATATCTTCCTCCCAGGATCATTTTTACTAGATTAAACAAACCAACTCTCCTCATCTCCTGGAGGTGAGACTTTCATTCCCTGGTCTCTGAAGTAAATAATTTCTAAGCTCATTATAGGATCAGGGCTTTTTAGAAGGTGGAAGCCTGGTTGCAGACACTATTCCAGAAATTTCTCTATTTCCTGCATAGTGAAATTGTGTCTGTTTCTAATAGCTGCACTGATAGAAATGAAATACAGGAACATCCTTCCAGCTTCTGGCCCAAAAACTTTTGCTGCATTCAGCCAGTCCTTAGAAGATGTTACAATTTGGTTAATGCCATTCCTGTTTTACCCAATTATTTTTTCTAAAATGGATATTTCTACAGCCTGAAAGATGATAAATTCATTAATACTTCAAACTACGAAATTAATCTAGAATATATTAAACTATACATCGTGGTCCTGCAAACAGGCAAAGCATGTTTGGGCTGTATTTTTGATCAAAATACAATGCAATCCAGTGAATTCACCATACTTCTTTTAGCTGCAGCCTTAACCTCAAAAAGTTTCCCATCCTGGTGAACAGACATAACTAATCAAAAACTAGAATAAACAGCCGCAGAGAGCAGCAGAGATTTTAATCCTATCCACCCAGCCATGGAGAGAGCTGCTAAAATCTGGGTTAATCCTTCCAATCCTTAGTCAGAAATGAAAGTCTGCGCAATTGAAATAGTATGCCAGAATTAGATTTGCTTGTGGTAAGGATTCGATTAAGCCAAAAATTAAGATTTTTAAATAGCTTCAGTTAAAACCAAAGTCATGCATTTCTACTGACAGATATTATTAT
Organism: Rhipidura dahli; assembly: GCA_013399225.1. Classification (NCBI taxonomy): domain Eukaryota; kingdom Metazoa; phylum Chordata; class Aves; order Passeriformes; family Rhipiduridae; genus Rhipidura; species Rhipidura dahli. Next base: position 27,361 of record VXAC01000005.1, read on the forward strand.
CCAAAAGAGTTGTTGTACTGAGACAAAAGTCATAACTCTTCTTTCCATAGGAAATTAATTTGGGACAAATCCCAGACACACTGATTTTCAGATAGTTTCATTAAAAAAAAAGGAAAAAAAATGAAAAAATCAGCTTTTCTCCAAAATTATGATGACAACCACTGGACTGGAATGCTATGAATAAGGTACAGTCACTAGTGAGGAAGACACTGAAATTAAGTCAATTTTTTATATTGACCTTAATACGAAGCAGATCCTCATAAATACGCAATTTTAACTACTTGAAATTTGTTACTGCACTCAAAAACACTGCATACCATTAAACATAAGATATGCATCCCATGGCCACCTATATGTATTGGGCAGGGGATTGACTTTATTTTCAGCAAGCTGAGAGATTACACATGTCAACACAGAAAATTTTAAAAATGATGAAGGGAGGTTACCACTCTCCAGGAGCCATCTCACTTGAAGCCTCTTCATCACTTGATCAAAACCTGCAAAAATCTATAATATTACAAATAGTCTGCATTGGCTGCTGCAAGTCCTCAGACTTATCTACTGACAATTCACACCAAGGCTGAATTTTATGGTTATTATGTTGTTGGAGTTACACAGGAGATCACTTCAAGACCCAGAACACCAGCGATCCCCCTGAGCCTACAAATGCCACGTCTGTGCACTTGTGTAGCACATCACACTGTGCAGTCACCACGGGAGGCAAAAGCAAAGTGGCAGCAAAACTCTCAGTTACAAATATTTGAGGTCTATACTAACAGAATAATAGAAGGAAATATTCAGTTGTATTCTCCATGTCAAGATAGCCAGAGGTTTCAAGCAGTTGCATAAGCATATTTCTGTAATCTTTGTTGCTCCAAAGCTGGAAGCTTTTACTCAGGCAAGGCTCTTTGAAGTTACTTTGGGAACTGGCTCTCTGCAGACGGAAAAAACAAATGATTAAACCAGCTCAATAGGGAGCCAATCTTACTGTACATACTTGATTTAAAAAGAAACTAAGGGAAGGAGATTTTTTTTTTTTAATACAAACTAGAATGCTTGTTAAGAAGGAAAATATTCCACCATCTGAGCTGAATTAGAAAAGCTGTTTAAACACCAGAATTTTTAACTGGGTGGAATATGCAAATGAAACCTCGAAATGACCCAGTAAGACAAATCTAACTATGAAAAAGAAGTTTAAATAAGTTACCAGGTTTAACTCAAATAAAACCAACGAGCTTGTCAACAGGGTACTTCACTAGCAATCCAGCATGCCATGAGGGAACACCCCAAGTGCAGCTCTTAACGAACCAAATAATTCCTTTAACTAGTGATTGCTCTTCTAAGCAGAAAATACTTAAAGTCTATTGTGTGCTTGGCCTTTCCATCTCAGATATTAAGAGAATATGTCTACATATCTATGGCTGTTACATAAAGAAGACACTATGTCATACTGTATATATTCCTTTGAATGGAAAACCCCCCTCCATTATCTCTTTACATGGCAGCATTCAAATCTTCAAGAAAAGCTATTAAATAAGCATCAAAGAACTAACTATTTAAAGCATTTGCTTACTTTGCACTTGCTCTTCATCCTTTACTTCCCAATGCAATCAATCACACCCGAGTCAGGAACCCACAAGCAGGAGTTTTGCTTCCCATGTAGACTTGGATATGACCTGCACACTATCTTTTCCTAGTGGAAGTATGCTCCTCAGCTTTTAGAAGTGCCTTTGCTGACCTAGAGAGCTTTTTTTCTGCATAACTTATTTAAAACTACGGTTTTGCATGCCTATAACCTACTTTATACAGTTAAAAAATGCAGTAGAGTGTGGGAAATGAGCAAAGTTCATTCTTATTTTAGCTTAAGTTTTCCACTGCTTTCAGACAGTGTCCACTGAGGGCTCCAGTGCAGCTTAACAAATCAATAGGACCTACACTGGAATAAGGATTGCTGAGGTGGGCTGTTACATTTTATTAGTGCCTGAAATCTCTCACTATTTTAAGATCTCTGCCTCATATGGTGAAAAAAGTAAATCAAAATCCAGCTTTTCTTAAGCCAGGAGTCATCCCAGGAAGGAACCAGAAAGAATAACATAAAAATTTGAACAAGCACACTGAGATTGGTAAGGCTTTCAATGACCAGTAAAGACACATATACTGCAGGTGACAGCTGGATCCACATAAACTTCCTGCACATTCACTTAAATTTTTATTCAGAGATCATGCAATGTGTTTTTATGAGAAACTGGGAAACTGAAAATATCTGTATATAGTGAGAAAGTACTGAACAACAGATCAGGCTATTATAATGTGACTTTTCTTTTATTATTTGCACCTGTCCTAAATCATCTATTTAGTGTCATTTTTTCGCTGATCATTGGAATATTTCAGTTACTCTTACACTATAAAATATAGTGATGGATAGCAAAGAACAACAGGAATGTGAGAGATTGCAAGCCTGAAGCCTGAGAAAGGTTAGAAAAGGTGTGACATTACTTTTGCCGTTGTTGAGACTGGTAAACACAACAGGATAAGTATCCCTGGAAATGGCAATGAAGATCATTTTTTGTCTTTACCAAACCCAAAGCGTGGAGGGGCTCATGTAACTTTTATTTTCCCCTCCACAGGTAAGCTCACCCTGCAGAGAGCCAAGGCTACCCTTGCCTGTTATCTGTTCTCTGCAGACACTGCTCATTTTCAGCCTCATGATCCAGCCCGTCACTTAGACAACATCAGGATTTATGCCACTCAGGATCCATAACTTTTTTCAGGGCACATACCAACAATTTAGCTGGTAAATGCCAGTGAGCCCAAGTCTCAGAACAGTATTTTTAAAGTAACATCTGAACACATTCACATACAGGGGACACTGCAGGACCAGCAAACACCCAACACTGTCGGAAGAAATTTGCTTTCATATTTTTTTCTCATCAGTCTGTCCTGTCCACAAATATTCTAAAGACCCTAATGGAAGATCTGAAATTCAGAATTGAATTAAATTATAAAAGGGAATTATGTATATGTTTTGAGTTTTGATTCCAGTTCCTAAGTACAAGGTAGTAGGCACTCCCAACAAAGCACCTGAACAGAGTGAACATACATACACAGAAAAAAGTACTTCTATTACTACAAATCAGAGAATTACTGAAAACTCTTTCCATTTTTTATAGAAATTAATGCTTACACAGAACAGTATCAGTAGCCAGCTAAGTGCACAGCAAAATGAGGGGAGGATTTTATTTCAGGAAAGTCTATAATAGACTAACCCTGTCTCAGATGTCATACTAAAAGAAAAAACAAGAGTAGGGGAAATTTTTTAGATTTCTTTTGTTTGGTGAAGAAGGTTGACAATGGACTGGGTGAGGAAAATCCAGTCTAAGAGCAAGTGAAGAAAGCAACTTCTTTTTACAACTTTGGTAGCAATTTGCAGTTACATAGTAAAGGGACAGAGCTTGAAGTTTCACAGGCTAAGCATGGCTGGAGCCATCCATGACATCTTTCTCTAGAACCCAGACTCCAGAAAAGGCAATGTCTGTCTTTTTGCAGGAAACAGTAGCTAAAATGCAGATAAAGGAGAGAGGACAGGATGGCAAACAGATCAAAACAAAATAAAGGACTGGGTTAGCTTGTTTCCTATAAAGTCAATGTGACTGCTGAAAATAAACCAGACCATCCCAAATGGTACCTGACTGGAATACAGACACTTCTCATAATTCTTGCATCTGTTTTCTTATGATGAATTCACAAGCCTTATCTTGTCCCAATTAGGTACTTCACATAGCTCTGATGCCTATGCCAACACAATTTACTCAGAACTCTTAATTAGCCTCACATACAAAAAATGACATGCAATTTTTCTGGTAATTATATGTTTCTGTAACTCCTGAAAGCAACTTGTTACTTAGAACAGATTACCTTAATTCTATTTTCTGTCGTACCTAATTGTGTTGCAAATTGTGTCGAGCTGAGAGGTGGCTATAAAATCCCTGCCCTTTCTTCTTTCATAGTGGTTCTACATACACAGTGTTTCCACCAGACACAAAATCAATGCAGTGAAAACAAAGCAGTCCTATTGCTAATTTAGTCACGTGGAGAGGTAAACTGCTCAGCACAAATAGACAAAACTTTGTAGCAATAGCTACAGAAATCTTGAACCAGAAGTTAGGATGCTAAAAAAAAACTACCACTGTCCAGAAAAGAAAAAAAAAAAAAAAGAAAACATAAGCAGCTTTCGACCTAACAGTCTTTTGAATGAAACATGTTTATAGAAATATCTTGCTGCAAGATGCACAAAAGGCAGGTTATAAATAGCCACAAACTCTGAGCAGAGGCCATGGAGCAAGACCAGTGCTGGTGTTCTCAGTCTGCTGCAGCAAGGAACTTGTGACAAGGAAACAGTTCAGCCTATCTTCCTTAAAAGAAAGGAAAATTTTAGAAGGCAATTACTTTCCCAAACCTCTGATGGAGACAGGAAGCCCAAAACACCAACTGAGGAGTCATATGGTGATGAAGCACCTCTCCAAAAGAGCTTAGCCAAAACCCAAATCAAGGGATACATAAACTTTAAAGATATATAGTCTCAATCTGTAAAAAATCTACTTTACCCAAGCTACTCCAAAGTGGGTGGATGTGATCCTGCTGGGCAATGACACTACTGTCAGCCCATGCAGCACACCAAAGCACCAGTGCCTGTAGGCTCCATCCTGAGGAGCAGATAAACTAATGTACTTGAAAAATATTAAAAGCATGAACATTACCGCCTGTTTTTAGCTCACCTTTCCTCCTCCACCTTCAGCAAGGGAATCCAGGAGAAAGCAGGGAGAAGAACCTACATATATACCAAAAAACCCCACACCTCAATTTCTCAGGTCTGATCACACCCAGATATGAAAGATGGTGTACAAAAGAAATGGAGATGGTTTGGAGGTGTATGGAGAATACTACAGAGCTTTAGTCAAGTCTCATCCAGAGCCCTTGGTGTGTTTCTCAGCATGTTGCAGCCAGAAGGAAGCATACATCTGCTCTGGACTTGCCCCTGTCCAAATACATGTAAATCTTGCTAAGCAAGATTGACCAATGTACAATCAAATGGAGTTTTTGCCATGCTCTACAAGTCTATGACCAGTTTGACCTCAGATGTTTTGCTAGATTTCCTAATTTTATTTCAGTCTTCGTAGCTGTTGAAGAGGGGAAGGGAATAGGAATGGATTACACATACCATCTACATATATACATTTATAAATGATTTCTTTATTCCATGAGTGAAGCTGAAAGAATCTGTATTCAAATAACAACTTAGTCACAAATTTGGACTAGAAACTGTTCCTTCTTCAGGATGTTGAAATCCTTCACAAAGGTTGATCAGGGAACCCTGTGTACCACCCAGCCCAGGATCCCTCATGGCTGAGGCCCAGAAAGGACAGACCTTTCTCCAGAGGAATTTTGCTCTTCCCCAAATAAGAGCACTTGTACACCTAGAACCTCCTTCTCTTTCCAAACACTGAGGCTTTTTGATCACTTAAGCTTCATATGTATGGAAAGTACCGGGGAAATTGCTGTAGGGAAAGGCAAAAAGGTTAGCTGTGTGTCACAAACCTACAGCTGCTGGGCACCAAGCAGCCTCCACCTGCAGCCTGGAATATCACACTTGCATATCAGCAAAACTCATTTTCCTGTTGGTTGTTCAGCTTTTATACCACATTTTTCTTCTGCACCCTTCAATTTCTCTCCAAAACATTCCCCATTCTAACCAATCTTCTTTCCTTAGTTCTGGTTTCACAGAGCCTGCAAGTTTCAACTTTTCCCTGACCCAGAATATCAAGTCTCAGGACAGAGGAAGGTACACCCTGCATTTACTGAAGAGAACAAAGCATTTTCCTCGAACAAGAGGGGAGATCAGAGCATAACCCATGAGCAGCATTGTCTCTCCAGGGCCATAAGAGCCCCAGCTGGTTGGCCCCCTTGAGAAGGCAGAGGGTGCTGAGGAACTGGAGCCCTGCACTCAGAGAATTGAACCACATCCCGTTTTACAAACTGTGCCTCCAGCTTCTGCACCTCTATTGCAAGCACAGGGGTTTTCTCTTAAGGACATTAAGGCTAAAATGAATATAAATAGCCAATGATGTTGCTGCAGCTTTATGTACTTATTTCAATGAAGCACAGAAGAAAATATCTCAAGGATTTTAACAAACAATATGGTGACAGATGGTGTGGAGACAATCCAGGCTGGGCTCCCTCAGTAAAATCCACACAACTTCATAGCTCCAGGGAAGAGTGGAGGCAGAGGAGGAAGGTGCAGGGAAGAGGGGAAGAGAAAGAATACACACAAACCAGATGACCACAGATTTGTAAAAAATAAAAGCTACAGCCAGCAAAGTTTTTCTGTGCATCCACACAAAGCCCTTTGTACCATCACCATGTAGGCAGATCTACCCCAGAGTCTTCCAAGAAAGACCAAAAACTTATAAAGAAACTCTTCAAATTAAATGGTTAGTTCAAATAAGTGACTAAACACACTAATGAACTGTCTATTCAAATAATCTAAGCATCCTCAAAAATAATTAATAGATGAAACAAAATATGTGGCTGACATTATATCAAAGCCCTTCTGTTCTGTACACTGCATAATTTTATACTTTCAGGTAAATTCTCTGGATATATTCTGATTGCCAGAAACTTCCCATGTATTTTGCAATGACCTATAATTATTTGATAACTTAAAATGAGTATTTTTTAATTTTGTATTTGAGAAGGTTCTTGGGAAAACAAATTCTAAAGATGCCACCAGGAATGTCTGCAAGCAGAAAATTATGCTGAAGGTCTTCTTGTGTCCTACTTTCACAGCCCAGGAGTCTGCTGTGTTATAATTACCCATGGGCAGGCAAGAGTTGGGAGAGACTGCATGGGAGATCTACAACAGGGACTTGCTAGCAGGTTTAAGATGTTGTTGCTCAAAACAAAGACACTTAAGGATTTCCATTTTCAAGAACTGTAAGAGCAGTCTGTAGAGAAAGAAAACCATACCTTTGAGATGAAAACATACAGCTTACTGCAAGGGACTAAAGTGAAGCCAAGCACTCCTCTCTCCTAAGCAAGTGGTGTACAGAAACCAACCCTGCACCCTCAGCTCAGATGCAGCTGTAAATTCAAGCAAACTAAAGTAACAGGAACTTAGCCACACATAAACTGCATGAAAAATCAAGTGAACTCTAGAAGACTTCTATGTCCTACAACCTGGTCATTAGTTACAGAAATTCCTAATCTTTTCAAAGCTACCTTCCTTCTACTTTGGAAAATTAAACCCTCCCTTGATCTCCATAAGAATGACAGTTCAACTCTACTCCTGCAGTATTCCAGAAATTCATGCATGTTTTCCTTCACCAAATTAAGAGGGATAAACTCATGTGAACAAGAGAATGAGGAATAATAAAATCACCTCAGAAATAGCTAGGAAAACCCTTTAAGGGAAAAAAAAAAAAGTGGGAGAAAAAGAGCAAGAAAGCAAAGGTCACATCATTAATGAAGTGCTCCTCCGAGTTCCAAGACCCAGCTGAAAGCAGCAAACGCAGCAGCTGCTGGAGCTTTACCTTCTCCCAGCCATGCCAGTACAGGAATAGCAATGCCCAAACCAGCAGGTTCTATCCAAACCACCTCACCCTCACACAGCACTGCCTCCCGAGGAGGAGAAACACAGGGTACTATATCCACTCATTTCATTCACCTCAGTAAGACAAATCTCAGGCACATTTTTAACCATTTAATAGCACTGATCAGAGCATGTGTGTGTAAAAGGTACTACCACAGATTACATTCAAGTTCTAAAAGTCTTATGGATGTGCAAGAGTTTCTTCAAAAGTACATATAGATTGGCTTCCACGGATATGGACAAGTGAACACAGATTTGCAAGGACGTCAATGCTACATTTTTATTGCAGTTCTAAATAAAAATTAGAATATCTGAAGGTTATTCTTCCCATAGGGGCCTTCGTACAGCTAGAAGGGAAGAAAATCAAATTCAATTGCTTCTTTAAATAAGTCAGAAGCTGGAAAAATTGTGTGCAACAGACTATGTAGTAGTGCAAGCTACAGTGTCTAGACCTGAAACACCAGTTATATGAACACTGGTAATTTTGCACTAAAGCATTTATTAATCTACAGTTTAATCTTTCCATCTTTTGCAGTAACAAAGCCCAAGTGAATATCACGCTCAGACACACAGTGCCATGCACATGCTAACATCAGCCATCAGTAAGGATTGGGATTAAAAATTGTTATTATAGAAAAGCTTAAATTTACAATTTTCTGTAATGAAATAAAAGAGCTGCTTTTACAAGTCAATTAAACAGGCTGGACAGAAATCTACATATACATATAGCAGACATACGAATTAACAGGCACATTCCAGGTAGTACGACCTCCAGAAAAGACTCTACAAAAAAAAAAAAAAAACAAATACAACAATCCCCCCTCCACCATCTCCATCAAACAATATTGAAAGCATTTAGAGTTGACACACACTTAGTGCAAAAGTAAAGTGTGACTTTTGAAATGTTTTGGTCCTTTAGAGAATCACTGCACCATGGTGACATCTGGCAAAGAAGCTGGAGGATGTGGGGAGGAACTTTAGGACCATGAACAAAGTCACGTACAGATAAGGGAGCACAAATGCTCCAGTGCCAGGAGTCTGGGTGGCCTCTGACCACAGTTTGTTAAAGCTCTGGTTTGCAGAAGTCCAGCACAGTTTTTTGCATCTAGTGAGCTAAAACAAAGCAATTCCAGCTATACCTTGTAATAAGGTGAAAATGACAAGTAATGCAAACATATCTACAAATATTTCAGTAAAGTACCTAAAAAAAATCACCACCAAAAGAATGAAAGATTTCAAAGTGCAGTTTCACTCAGAGCTTATTAGCAATTAGATGCTTTATTTATGAGCTATCCTGGCAGTGCTACAGGGCATGGGGGTCCCATGGGATGGGCTGAACATGAGTCAGCAGTGCTCCCTTTCGGTGGCACAGCCTAAGGAGGCTGCGGCAGCAGCAGCACAGCAGCTGCTCCAGGGACGGACTGCTCCCCTCTCAGGACTCACGAGGCCCCTGTCTGCCGTCCCCTACCCTGTTTGGGGTCTGCCCATACAAGACACCAATATATCCAAGCAAATCCAAAGGACTGCAAGGGCAAGTAAGGGCTGAAAGAACTCATCGCCCAGGAAAGCGACAGGTAAGGAGCGGTCTAACTGCAGCCTACAACTGCACTGAGAGTTGGACTCAGATTCACAGCAAAAGAACAAGAGCCTGTGGTATCAAGGGAAATTCTAATGAGGTAAAATGAAAATATTTGCATGGTGAGAGAGGTTAATTACTGAAATGGATTGCCCACAGAGGCTGTGGTACCTACTTCCAGGGAGATATTCAAAACTTGACTGAATGATCAGATTTCAATATTAGCTCATCACAGAGCTGGGGCTGGGTTAGACAACCTCCAGTGATCCTGTCTAACCTCCATGGCTCTCATAGAATCATTATGCAATAATTTATAGTACTTACCTTTTGGAAAAGCAGTTAGTTATTCTGCATAACATTTCCAGATCTGTTTCAAGAAGTGTCACTTTGTGATAGCCCTTCTGGAAAATTACCCTCACCTTTAACACTTCTTGGCTATGTGTTACAATTGTGAGTGCTTCCACAACAATAAAATGCCTCAAATTATGTCTTTCAGAAAGACTTCTACAAAGATTTATGTTTGCAATAGGCAAAAGTAGTCTGGTTCAGAGACACTAAATATTCTTGGATGTGTTTACATTACATAGGGGCATTTTTTCTCACATGTGAAGAAGCCTTCACACAGAACTAACCATGATGGTCTGTTTTTAAAAAATAAAGTATCAAAAATACTATTCATTATAATCAGCATGTGGTGAAACAAAGGTAACTATGTTTGAAACCAAATGCTCAAGTCAGAAAACAGTTCCTAAGTAATGTTTGTGTTGAGATGTCTCAAATGTCAAGAGATACAAGATGAATAAACAGTCAGTCTGTTTTCAGCATCCTCCAAGGGATGCTGATGCACAGCAGGCTGGCACAGATGCCCCAGACAATTCTCATCTTGTTTCAGTAGACTATACCACATCTGAATACATTTGAAGTGCATGGCAGAATTGGGGACCAAAGCCAAGGAACAGTTCAGTGGCAGGAGAGCTCCTGCCAAGAGCAGGTGATAAAATCAGCTGGAGCAGAACATGTGGCACTGCCCAAAGGGTATCTCTCTGTCCAAAGGACCAGATAAGTGCCATACACCCCAATAAGTTCCATTGGTTTGCTGGTAGCATTTTGACGGCTGATGTTGGGTAAAAATAGATCAGCAAGGTTCAGAAAACACTCCAGTTTGGTTGGCTTCACATGCCTGTGTATTTGCATTGTCTGAATCATGCAGCATCTCTCCTCAGATGGTGCAGGCAAACTCCGAGCAAACTGAAGCAGAGCTGGGCCGGCGAAGGAGGCAGTCTAGACAACACACCACTCACCCCAGATGTTCAGACAGGGACTCAGGGCTTCAAAAGCTGTATGTCCTGCATTAATCACTGCAAACTCCAAATGTGGGCATATCTCATCTTTAGAAATATATAGAACAACTTTTTTTTCTTACAGATAGGGCTCTTCAGTCAAGATTCACATTGGCATAGTATGTATTAGCCACAGAATATGGTAGCTTATCTCCTCTGAGTCATTCAGGGAAGTCTTCAGCAGCACAGAGCATTATAGATGAGCTCTCTTTCCTCTGCCCTCAGTTTAGTTCAGTATCACATTACCACCTGGCACAGAACTCATACGGTAAGGACATAAATGAAATGGCCTTATTAGAGTGCCAGAGCACTACATCCACAAGCAGGAGAGGGACCAGGCATCTTTTGCATAGCCAGGCATCTCAATGCATGAGACAAAACAGGAGACTTACTCAACAATCTTCACAATTCAGCCAACACCTATGTGTGCCAGCTAAAATCCTGACAGTGACTTGAAAGATTTCATATTTGCAGTCCTTCTCCCTCAGACTTCATCACCCCTGCTTTTATGACAGCACTGTGAATTTCAACCTCATCTCCCAGGAATTCATTCCTACATGAATGGTTAATAGAGTGACACATGCAAGTCTCATTACTGTGATGTTCCAAACCCCATTGCAAGACATTGCACGTTACAAAAGTCAGGTTAAAAATTAAGGCAATATTAATTACACGAACAAACAATTCCTTCAGCCAGTTCAAGCTACTGAAGACTGCTCTTTTAGATTGTTTTAACACACAAAAGACAATTCTGATTTCCCAAATGGAAATCTTAGAAGCTAAATTTCAGCAGAAAAGTCTGCTAATAAAATTCTGATAACCCCTAAATTCAAAGACAGTGATAAGATTAGCATACAATGAAAATAGTTGTAACTTACTGAGACAAAAAAAAAGTTTCCTTTTCTAGAAGCTCTTATATAAAAATAAAAATAGATCTGTATCAGAACAAGCCTGCATCTGCTACCGCAAGTGCGGATGATTCTGTAAGGATTTCTTCCAGTGTTTCATCACTTAGCATTGGCTGGGATCTTCAAATGTTCTTACACTGGCAGAGACAGTTCAGTGAAATATGTATCAAAGAGAATCACTAAATACATATAAACCCATCTTTAAAAGACAAGTAAATCTGCACTGTAATTTAAAAGCACATGAAAGAACTGCCTCTGTAACTTGGTCACTGCGATTGCATTGAAGACAGCAGCATTGACTGTAATGATCTTTCTGTATAAATCAAGATGTCAAAGCCATTTTTATAGCATCTCTGCTATAATTCAACACTTACTGTCCTGCCCTTGTATGACAAGTTGTAAAGGAAGATCATTCAAGATATCAAGAGAAACAAACCTCTTATCCCAACAGAAAAAAAAGAGTCTTTTCATGAGGTAAAAAGTTTCAAAAGTTCAAAGCTGATTCCTCAGTCATAACTAATCATTGTCACTTTCATGGTTCTTTTTCCCCCCTTACTTCATGAAATAATGTATCTGGATCACTTCCTTTTCAGACATGTTCAGAGAGCCCTTTACTAATCAAAAGTCCCTCATAAGAAATAATAATGGTCAATGAATAAGGAACACTAAAGCATGGAAATATCAGGAAATAAGTTACAATTAACATTAAAAATCCTCATGCGCTGGCAAACCAGTTCTTTCCCCCACCTGCACTCCCTCTTTGAGCTCTCCTCTCTTACACCACAGTGGGAGCTCCTGTGGCTTTCGGGCAAGGCAGAGTCCCCACCAGAGCTCAGCCCCGCACTCAGTGCCTGTTTCAGGAACAGCAGCGACCACCTCACAGCATCAATGCTGCAGTGCCAGCAAGGAGCTCTTAACAATTGCTACAGCGTTAAGGAACTTGAGACATGAGTCACTTTTGCTCTTCCAGTCTCCCAGCAGATTACATAAAGATATGTTTTCCAACAAAACCATTTTTTCATTATCCTCAGATTTCAGACAACCCCTTAATGGATTTTCATAAACTATAGTAGGAAAGTAGAAGCATCCAGTTAGCAAAAATATAATTCAATAAATCTATGGAATGCAGCTGGTTCAAGTGTGTAAGACTACTTAATTCAGAGACTGTAGTAGATCACTAAAGTTTAGCTTATTACTGACCTATTATTACTGTTGTCCTCAAATACATTCAGGTCTATTGCTTGCTATTTCTTATTAGCACCACATAACATCTGCTTATAATTTTACATCTTATCCTCAAAATCATTTCATGAACCTACCATTATGAGGTTGTTTTTCCATTTATTTATCATATTAGCTATTAAATTTTTTAAACTGACCATCACTCAATTTTCTGGGCAGTAAAATCACATTAGTGAGATTTTATAGTGTTAGAAATTTGAGTTCCAGGCATGAACCCCAATATATTTCCGAATATTGGATGAGCCATCAACTAAGATACCATTATGCATATTTTTTTCCTTTAAGTACAGAGAGACAGTTTAGAGCATCTCTTTTGAACTGCTTGCAGCAATTATTCATGATAGAGACCAACACAATGAAGTACATTAGAACAGCAAGAGCTCTTAAGTTTTCCTACCTTATCTGCCATTATCATGGAGGCCCCGCCATGAATTCCAAGTATTGGAATAGAAGTTTGAGATGAAATAAAATCCAAAATCTGAGCTACTGCCTCCTGATCAGTGTCATCTCCAAAAACCACTCCATGGATCTTGGTGCCTGACATCAAGTCACAAACATGTGTTATGATGCTCTTAGGATCAGTCTGGTTCACAAGAAGGGTCACTACATTGATATCAACAGCCAGGTCTGCTGACATTTCCCTGGTCCAGAGAGCTCTGATATCTCTCTCTGTTATGTGCTTGGTCCTTCCCAGAATCACTGCAATGTTCAGGATGGGATAATTTTTCTCTGCTCCACGAACAAGATCCAAAGGTGCCAGAAGAGCTTGGAGTACCAGGAGAGCACAGCCAATTTTCCTCATCTTTGCCAGCTTTATCCCCTGTAAAAGTGATCGCATCGTATAAGAACAACATAGAGGAAAAAATATATACTGTATATCTTCAATGAAGATTTTAAACAGAAAGCTTCTGGACATAATACAAACTTCAGCAGCTTTGTATAACGCATTCTTCACCTTAGATCCAAACCAAGCCTCTTATATCCCATCAAAAACTTGGCTTGATAATGGCAATATTACAGCTGGGTCTCCCACAAGCAAAGCAAAAAATGCAGTTCAGAGAAAAGACCCATTAACATTCTTCCTGGATAGCCAACAAAATTAAAATGACTGACATGACTATAAAAAAAAAAATTATCATCCTTCTCTTTAACCTTGCTGTGCTAAAACAGGTAAAGCAAATCTATTTTCCTTCATCCTGGACATCTATTTAAACTTTAGTCATGGTCTAAGAGACAGAGGCATTTTAGATCAAAATGAGAGAAGCGAGCCAGAGGTCTGCTGGAAACCCCAGTCCACGTACTCCTTACATCTCACAGTATCCCAATCCCATGCTGTTTTATTTCTGAAGATCTCTCCTAGGCAGCTGCTGCTCAAGGAATCCTACTGTATTTCTGGAACAGATTCAAAAGCAAGATATTCTATCTTAATTCTTTTCCATCCTCTCATGCAGCATTCAGAACTTGAGCCTCTCAGAACTGCTGATGTCGGTCACAAAGTTGTCCCTAGTGCTGAAAGGGAGGGTGTTCCATAAATGAGCATCACTGCATTGGTTACCTCATGTCTCCACTGAATCTCTGTAGGGGGCTGAGTATAGACAGAGTATGATAGGGAGAGAGATGAGCCACAGAAGGGATCTGAACTATCTGAACGAGGGAGAAGGAGAGCAGGTCTGACTCTGCAAGATCTCCCGCTGTTTCTGTGCCCCGAGGGATTTCCACCCCCATAACTGGCTCTCCGCTAGCTGCAAGAAGGGAGTCCCTGTGCCACATAAAGCCAAGCTTGTTGCAAAGCGTCACGCAGAACACACAAGCGGGGCTGTCCAATCAGGGCGGCATTTTTCAGATCTCCCCTCTCATCCTGCCAGCCCTATCTCCATCCTCAGTCAGAGCCGTCTGCTGCTGAAACACACAGCCAGACACGGGCTTGCAGCATCACCACCTCCTTTCGGGGCACACAAGGAGACGAGCACCCGACAGCGCATTTAACAGCACATCAGTGCCCCTGTGCTACCCGATCGCACTGCGGGTAGCGATGCCACCAGCGGCGGCACGGAGCGCGGTGGAGCAGCAAACCCAAACGCCCCCGCTTCCCCCCGAGCCCGAGGAAGGCTCCGGGTCCCTGCGAGCCGCCCCGGTTCGGGGCCCGCGGCGGGCACGGCTCGGCGCTCAGCGCTCGGCGCT
>VXAC01000005.1:42311-87370 GCA_013399225.1 Rhipidura dahli
CGGGACGGGACAGCGGGGGGAGAAGAGGAGACGAGGAGAAGCCGTTAGTCAGGTTGCAGATTTGGCAGGACAAAAAGAAATATACTTCAATCGCATGTGGTACGTGAACGGAAATAAAGTGACAACACTCAAAAGTTCCCCCCCGCACTCAGAAACAGATTTCAGGTCTTTGCTAAAAGCAGCTCCGTGAGCCCACAGCTGTCCGGGATACATCCCTCATCTTATCCAGGTCAGGAAAATCCTCGGCTCCCAACTGCCAGTTTGTTTCCAAGTGAAATTGACGGGTTTGAGCTCTAAAGAAAGAGACATCCAACCTGGAAAGAGCAGCTAGAAGCAAACTAATTAACATGATCAAGGGCAGGAGTTTTCTTGGCAGCTTCAAAACAAGCATAACCTAGAGAGCAGCTAAAGCTGTATGGGATAAAGGTCTTTTCGCTCCTGAAACAGAACGGCTTCATTCCCAATTTACCATAAACAAACCCAGAGCGACGCTGTAGCAGAGCCCGCCACGGAATGCTCGATTGCTCTGGTTTTTTCATTCACAATTCCCAGTAAATATGCATGAAGACAGCTCTTCAAGCATCCCCTGCTCTATGTAGGACGCTGACGCGCCAGGCAAAGCAGCCGGCGTTCCCTGACTGGCCCTCGGTGCAGGCGGGCAACTCGGAGCGCAGCCCCGCTCGGTGGGAGCCGGCACCGCCGAGAGCCCTGCGCGGCACCCGGAGCTCCGCGCCCCTGCCCCAGTGCTAGGCGCGATCCGGGCTCCCCAGAAAGGCGATACTTACTGCATTCTCCCTCCACATAGTTCCAGTTTAAAGATCCTCAAAGTCATTTCAGTAGATTCCTTTGCAAACAATGAAGTGGAAAATAGGTCCCTTAAAGCCTGGATTTCATCCTGCAACTTGTTCCCACCGCAGTAAATAGCAGCCCGGCAGCTCTTTATCGTATGAAATCCCGCATGATCAAGTTTTAGCAGAGCCATTGCAACCGAGATTCGCTCTTTACTTTTGGCAGGAGGCATTTAAGCGTCTTCACTTTTTTTTTTTTTTCCCTCTTCCCTTTTTTATTTAAATTGCGGTATTGCCGCAGCAGTTCCCCAGGACGGCAGGCACGGAGCACCCGCGCTGCTCTCGGCTCCTTGGAAGCGGCGGGGACTGGCGGCACGGGCTCCTGGAGGTGCGGCGGGCTCCACCCGGAGCCGCCTGCGCGGCGCTGCGGGCTGCGCCCGGCCCGCTCCGCTCCGCCGCCCCCGNAGACGCAGGCAATCGGGGGAGGGGGTGTCAGATCTGGGGGAACGGCGAGAACACCGGGTTTGGGGCAGAGGATGGCAAACTCGAGCGCTCCTCCCGCAGTAACATCCCCAGCGAAAGGTTGGTAGCCCGGGAAACCCCAGAGTGTTCTCCTTTCCCTTGATGCAGGAGCTGTCAACCAGAAATCCCTGCCGTGGGGCTCAGGGGAATGAATGTGGAGCAGGAGATTACATACTAAAAGCAGCCCTAAAATCTCCAGACCACAGCCAAATATCACAAAAAGCTCTGTAGAAGTTGGCTCCATCTGTGCTTCCCTGCTGCTCCATCCTCCTTTCAACATCCCCTATTTCAAAGCCTTGTGCCTGTTTCTCCATCTCCCATTCCCCTCTCATGGCCCTGGCGTCAGACCCAGCTGGCCTCAGAGCAATTCTTGCCTCCCTGCCCACACTACAGCCCACCAATACCTTCCTCCACTGCACACAACTGTGCCTTCTCCCTCACTCCATTGCTCTCCGGCTTTTTCCTTTCCACCATCCTGCTCCAGCTGCCACAACTCATTTGGTTTTGCACAAATGATTGTACCAGCTGAGTTCCACAGAGGGATGGCCTCTTCCGTGCTCCATCCTTTACAGCCATGTTCGTTTCTACACTGAATACTTCAGAGTAAGGCGAAGTCACACATTTTGACAGACCCCCCCACTCCTACACCAGAGGAAACTTTTGGGTTCAAATAGGATAATGCCAAGTGTCCACTCACTGAAGTTTGCTTTTCACTACATTCAGACACAGAACACCAAGAAATCTCTCCCAAAGACATTTAACAACACATCAGCTTTTCTGCTCTTGACGGTCAAATCACTGAATTCCCCAGTAGGTCTGTGCCTGATTTTTTTCTCCTATGAAAGATCTCACCTTCTAACTTATTTAGAGATTACTTTCTCCGACATTACATTACTCTAAGCAAAGCAATTAAGCAGCTTCAACTGCCTTTTTTTTTTAATGTTTGATGTTTTAATGCATCTCTGCATTTCCCCCTGGATGCACATTTTCCCCCTGTAAATACTACAGGGATGTTTGTCACGGTTACTGGAGATGAGGTTGCAGCTCCATCCTTGTGTAAGGGTTATTTCATTGTTATCATTCAGGAGATTTACTGTAACAGCAGCAGAAAGATTCAAATCCTCAAATGCAAGTGAAATTCACAATGGTTAAAAATTGCAGCTCTGTCATTAGCATATGTTTAAAATATTAAAAGGAACATGGTGTTTTTGGAAAATATGTAGTGTACAATATATTGTGTACAATACACTGGCTGAGTCTAATGGTGTGAAAGACCAATACAAGAAATGCCCACATTTTCTAACTTCAGAGCTATATGTTTTTCATTAATCTAAATTTAGATATAGTTTAGCATTATTTCCAAATATTTTTCCTTAATTACTCTCATAAAATTTTGTGAAATATCACGATAAAACAGTCCAAATTCACAAATTAGAATTAAAATTGAACATACTAAAAGTTTGTGCAAACATGGTGAGATTAATCTTAGCAATTCATACACAGTCTTCCCAAAAGCCTCACCAAATTCAAGCAGATTACTGCCTACAGAATTGGGTGAATGCTGCAAAATTAAGACTGCTGCTTTAATAGACACACTCCATCTCCAGGTATATTTGCTCAGTTTTAAATTAAAGAGCTGCAAACTTGGTCAGAAGTCCATTTCACTCAGCAGAAACAAGAAAACAAAACCTGCATTTAAGTGTCGAACCCTTGTAAATGTTGTATAAGGGAACACTTACTTCAAAAGCAGAGTAACAAACACTGACATCCCTGCACTTGGGGCACTGAGCGTTTTCATGGACATTTCTTCTGGAAGGCAGATGGATTGACCCCTACATGATTGCCTTCTCCATATGGGCAGCTCTGCACTTTTCTAAAAGCAGCCACAACACAAGTTGATGAAGTTTGGAATCACGCATTCTGAGGATATTTTCCACCTGGAGTTTCCCTACCGGGCCTGCCTCCTACATTTACACATATTTAAAGGTCAGGAACTTTCTTCTTACTCTGTTCCTTTTACAATAACATTAAACTGCAAAAACATTTCCTCTTTCTGAAAACGACCTGTTGCAGAGAGCACTCGCCAGCAGAAACAAACAGCCAAAAGTTATCAGGTGCAAGCAATGTTTTAAAGCAGGGCCTGATGACCTGGCACAAGGCAGATTTCTGTCTCTGTGGCTGACTCCTTAGTGACTGACATTAACTTGCCCTCTATTTGCTTTACTGTACTAGCTGAAAGATGCTTAACCTCAGACATGTTAGACAGCTAAATTAGAAGTCAGATTTAACCTCCAGATTCCAGAAAACAACTCTATAATTTTCCTCTCGCTTTTAGAAAGTGCGCTGTTAAGTAAGCTAAGTAATCATGATCTTTAAAAAGCCAAAATTCTTCTCATGAAATTACACCAAAATTAGTCAAAAAATACTTTAGTACATTGGATGTCACATCATTGCCACTACTATCAATAGAGGTACTCTTCTTTGCAACAGCTTGACAATTTGAGAGATCTCTCAAACAAATTACAGATTACCTCAATAATCCTTGTAACATGAAAATGCCATTGCACACAACTTCGTAAGTTTTACAAAACAAAATGGTAATGAGATATTACAGGTTAAGGGAGAGAAACTCACCTGGAATTCTTTCCAAATTTAAAAATGTTTCTAGTTCCAGCAATAAACTACTTTTACATTTAGGGACTATTGCTGTAACTACTAACAGTTCAATTATATGCTTCTTATCTACCACAGATATCTGAATTTCACCTACCCTGACAAATCTCTCCAACTGGAATTGAAAGTGACATTGATGCAAAGTCACTTTTCAGTACCACACAGGATCAGGAGAGAAATGAAAACACTTGACTCAACAAAAACTTAATGCATAGCAAACAAGGATACAGTAACATAAATTTACTCTTGGGAGGCTGAAAAGTTACTTACATGCTAAATGAAATCAAAGTAAAAATGGGAAAGAACTCAATTGTTTTCAAACTTGCTAAAACATTTTGTCACAGATGGCCCTCTTATTGAAAACTGGCATAGCTCCTCATTTGGCAGTGCTCTTTCTTGCACAATTTACCAAGTCATGCATGAAATGATGGCCTTAAGCTACTCTCAGTTTTGCAAAGGACATGAGCTAGCTGCCATGGAAAAAAGAGGAGGCAACATCACTGAGTGGAGCTTGAGGCTGTTACAGCACTTGAGCTTCTCTGCAAACAACCCCCAGCAAGGAAGGAACACACCAGGGGCAGCTCAGCCAAAATTGCTCCTTTCCTCCTCACCTCTGATTATCAGAGCTATTCAGGATTCACCAGGACTGCATCTCTGTCTCTTCTGTAATCAATTTCCCATATCAAATTAATCTTCAGATGTATTTCCAAACCCTTCTATACAGCTCTCAGGAGGAATTCTTTTTCTGGGAAATCACAGAATTAGTCAAATCTAACTCTAAGGGTCAAAACAGAATTTCATAATGAACTCTACTTTTTAATTAAGGCTGCTCTATTAACAAAGATCTGTGTCAGAGCAATGCAGTCCTGTGCACCGTATCAATACCAATCCCATTACACACTGAACTGCCTGCACAAGGCTGGCGCTTCAGGGAACTGAATCAGGTAAATACTAGTTTAAAACTGCTTCTCTTATTCCCTTGCTGCACTCCCCCATCAGAAATTTGAAAATATTAGTATATTTCTAACAAAATCATCTAGGAACACCAAGAAAACACCTGAGCACTGCATGGCCAGCACAGCTTATTCATTAATGCCTGCAGCAGTGAAGGAACAGTCAAAAGTTGCCATTATTTATTTAGGGCCAAAATATGATCTCCTAATCCTCACTGAATTTAGTAACTAAAGCAGTAAGACTTTACAGACCAGAACTTTTAAAAACACTTTTGGAAGCCTCCTCTTCAGTCACCCCAAGCCATACAAATCTATTATGGACAGCATGATGAGCCTCCCAGACAAGCAGTTACTTCCCAGTATTAGTCGACCTAAAGGATGCTCACATTTTAGAGGTGTATAATGATAGCTCTTACCTCACTTGGAACATCCTATGTGGGCCCACACTGGGGGTGGTCTACCTGTAAATAGATTTTATATACTTAAAAATACCCCTGTGTATACAGCTGATGTATATTTTCAAATAAGTTAGAGATTACTATAATTTTGATCTTTTGATGCAACATGCTCCTGTATTAGGTATTCAAGGGGCTGGACAGACTCCTTAAGTTTGAAAATAATAATTAGAAAAATACCTTACGAATCTTGAAGAGAGGTGAGCTACTTGTCTTTAACAATATTTGTATTACTTGTAAAACAAACTTCCATGGAATATTATGTTATTTCATATAAAATTTGTTTTAACATGAAAAAAAATACTACTTATGACTGATAAGAGCCAGCAGTGACCCCTCACACATTGTTCATTGGCAGAACTTGTTTGCTAAAAGAAAGTTGCACTGAGTGGGAAGCAGCAAGATGCCTACACTGCATCTGCTTCTCAGTGCTTCACTAAGCAAATTCTTTCAGAGTTGAGACTTTTCTAAATCTAGAAAATCGAATTTAGTAAAGGTCAGTGGATGCTTCTTATCAGCGCAAAGTTACCTCAGCTCTCGCTGGAAGATATTTTTAAGACAAGTAGTATTTTGCTCCCTGCATCCAACCCATCTCTCGATTGTAGGCACTGGCTCTATTAAAACTAGGTGCTAAAGGCTCATGAGACATCTGAGCCAGCAGGAATAGATCCAAGATAGAAAAACCCCCCTTGAACTTAAATTACAGTTCCACATGATGAGTCAGAGCCTTCTGTCACCTATTTCTGCCATACAGGCTGCATGGCTTTTGTTCATACACAGGAATGCTATTGAGCCACTTGAGTATGAGTTTTCTTTGAAGTGCAATTATCATGGTGCTTCCAGGTCCTGCATTTTTTCTGCTCTTGCTCCAAAGGAACCCAGTTTTTTGCTTTTTGTAGAAAGAATGCCTCTTGCTCTTCCCTGCCCAAGGAGAATTCCAGGCTGTGGTGTTAATAATCACAACTGGGATTATTAGCAGATCTAATTCGTTTCATTCTATTGTGTTTGCAAACCTGGAAATTAATCTCACTGGTGGAAACAAAGAGCAAGACAAAGGGGCTTTTTAAATAAAATTATAAAAAAATTAAAACACATTTGTTTCCTACCTAAAATGCAGACTTATCTTACCCAGATGACCACATTTATAGGAATTGATATCCAAATCAATTGCCATAGTTCTGAAATATCTTCCCAAGAAAATCAAATGCTATTTCACCTTCCTCTAAACTCTTTTCTGACTGATGGGTAGCTCTGAAAGCTAAAACAACTGGCTTTTGCTTCTTATGGCAGGGTAGGTCATATTGGATGGAAGAAGGAAGGATTCAAGTAATTTTTTTCAGGTTGCTAGAAACACAGGAATGTCTTCTCTCTTGTCTACTTGTAAGGTTACTCATGGAATTAATCCTTGGGAGGAGACATGCCTTTTTTTTGAGGTGGTTTCTTTATGGTCAAAAGATACAGGCTTAAACAGGTCTTTTCCCAAAAAAGTTACTGTCAAGAATCCTATTCTTCCCTCCTCTCCTGTCCTAATGGCACAAAAGAAAATAGTTCCTGTATGAATTCTGCAAAGAGAGGTCAAGGACTGGGGAGTTCCTAGATCTCCAGGTGACACAGAATATATTCAAAATTGCTTTGAGAAAGAATTTGAGTTCAGAGGCTGAGATTAAGAGGATCCTATAGGTGGGAGCCTCAGTTACACCTGAGAGGAGGATGCTGACTGCCGATTTGCTGCTCTCTGATCTTTCCAAGCTAGGTCAACATTCAAGAAAGTTCCATCCACATCCAATGACAAAAATAATTTGCATAAAGATTTTGATATTTGAACATAGATGCCTAAATGCATTTTAAATTTTTATGCACATAGGTGCATCCTCTCTGATAAACTTTATAATTGCCATTAAGAAATATAAAAAGAAAAAAAAAAGGTCCTTTTTTTCCAAATAAAGAGCCTTCTATGCTTTGCTGGAATGATTTAATAAACATGATTTCATTAGAGCAACTTAGAGGCAAACTAAAGCTATACTTACATTAATGACATTCTTTGCATTGAGATCAACTATTTTTTTAAATACCATTGGCTAAACAAGATCTGATATATCAACATAAGTATTAAACTTCTGAATCTCATGAGGCAGTCAAGTATATATTTTGAACTATAAATACCCTGTTTTGTTTCCCTGACCATCTACATACAGCACAAGCATTCAAACACATGGAAGACTGGGGTTTTTAAAGCAACAATTATATACAAGAATCATTAAAAAGATATAAACATCTAAAGGTATTTCACCAACTTATTGAAAAAAAAATGTCCCAGAGCCACTTTCTGGAATATACAATTGCTAATTTTTGTAAGCCAATTAACTGTAATCTCACTCGGCAGACGGCTGTATGCTATCTACCCTCACACAACTATTTCTGTTCCCACCAGTCCTTTCTATCACACAGATTCCAAAATAACTGTGATATATGTAGGAACAAGAATATTTCTCTAGTTTAAAGCCTGCCAGATCTTATCTTTCATCTGTAAAGATCAGACAGATTTCTTGCTTTCTTGATTTTAGGCAGAAAGCTAACATGATGGAAGATAACCAAAAAGAGAAGACTTTCTTGTTAGACTGCTTTGCTGAGTGGGGAACAATGCCCAGTTCCAAGGCACACAACACTGGACAAGAGTTCAGGAGCTACTCCATCTGTATTCACATTGTATTGCCTTCACCTTGACACAGACTCTCCTATGAAAATCCAAAGAAATGTTAGTATTTGCAGGACAAACAGCATTCTCTTATGCAGGATCCCAAGGAGCAGATACTGAATAAAGCATCTGTATCCTTTTAAAAATTTCAAACACACTGGGTTTATTGTCACCCCAAGTATTAAAGTAATAACCACTTAACCTTAGCGATCTCAATGCTGTCCTAGCTCACAGATTTGTTTCCTGGTTCCAAGTTTTCTGTGATGCAAGCCTGAAAACTTTAAACATCATATTTTTTACCAACTGACTTTTCATCTCTGCTGGTTATCAACATTCACCCTTGAATGCAGGTGAAAGAGCTGTTCATCCCAAACATTTCAAGGTTCAAAAACAAAATGAAAAATAGACTGTTTACTCTTTGCAGAATTTTCAGCTTTCATTCTTACCCCAGTTGAACAAAATGATTTTTAATAATACTAATTCCTAGACTGGTTGTTTACTCCAAGAATAAGTTTGAAAGGGGTGAATTTTTTTTCACTAATCCCCTTTTGGGGATGGGACAGGACCATCCTAATGCTCTGAACTAGGAATTGGCTCCATTTTCAGACAGAAGGCATGGAGTGGGATTTAAGCAGTTCATTTTAACCCCTCGTTATTTTGAAAATGTCTTCCTGTCGTTTACAAGGGTTCTGTTGGTGCCCTACTATCTGCAAACCTTTATCAGCCCCACCAGTCATCAGCACGCACAAGGACACTTACAGATGTTCACCTTAGCTCATCTAGAACATCTGTTTCACTTACTCAAGTTCTGTGCCCTGAAAAACACTATGGTATTTGAAAAAGGCAAAATTCCCTGATGCTGACAATCCTGAGAGCTTTGATGTTCAGCATAGCCAGTTCTTCCCAATTTGGGGTCATTAAAACATCACCACCATCACTTACACAGGCACATCCAAGTTCAGTATTACTGAAGAGACTATAGGAGGATAGAGAAACCCCCAAATGAAATGCCCTCCAAGAATCTTAGTGTGGCATATTCTGTAGAAAAGAAAGAACACCCATCTATTCTCTTAATGACAAAGACTTTTATTCCTTAAGAGATCATCCAAATTATCTATATACAAAACTCTACTATCCCAAAATACTTCTTGTCATGCACACAGCATAATGTATATACTCTAAATATCCTCCATCACATCAGGCAAGATTGATGAACAATTTTGATAATTTTTCTTTTATTCAACCAACCAGATTTGGTCCATGAAGATTTGGTACTTTAAACACATGTTAAGCTTTCATGATTCTCTTAGAAGCTTTGAGAAAATCTGCTTCTTACCTTGATCTACACCCGTGTTTTGTCTGTGAATTGTTAACTCAATGCAGTGGAGCACTGGCAGGTCCAATGTCTTCACCAGCACAACAGCACTCGAGTAAACAAAACTGTATTTTGCTGCTTGAGGTTCAATTAACTGCTGAGTTAAACCTCGTATAGAGGTGATCAATTAAGGCACTTAGACTGCTGAGAGAGGAAAGCATAGGCAGGAATAAAGCTCAGTTTCTAGGGCTAAGTGAATAGTATTTTCTCAGACTGTTTTCCAATAAGTTAATTTTTTAAATGTGAGGAATAAACACACACTAGATGTGACAAATCAGCACAGATCTGGAGCCTTTGATTTTATATATAGATCCATAAAAGACACTAACTTATAATAGAACAGAACATTAACTCAAAATTTTAACTTATAAACATAATAGCATGAAGCACTCAATTTCTAAAAGAAAGACTAAAAAGGTAATAAATTTCTTCCTTGAAAGGCAAATGATTAATCATCTATAAACTCATCAGATATTTTACTGATAAACCACACCAAGGCAATTACTGCAGAAGAGAATTGTTTCCCTTATGTTTCTTATATTGAAATTGCTTTTTGTGTATTCCTGCAGAAAAGGGCATGGGTCATTACAATCTGATTTACCATTTAAACTAAGGTCTGCTATGACAGCTGTTCACTTACACCCAAGTGCAGACTCAACCTAGAGAGCAGTGTCTCAGACCATGCCCTGCAGCAGCTAAATAAGCACACTAACAAGTGTCACACACAGGTACATTCCAGCAACTACAGAGAACCTGGAGAACCCAATACATCCTCCAGAAGGACATGCACACTGAAAGACTGTACATCCATCACCTTTGGAGCATGTGATTGTTAATCTAACCATATGAAATCTTGGCTATTCTTAGCATCGAGTACGTCACTGTATAAAATGCTGCTCTTGAGGTGTCATATGCTCAGAATAATTTATTTCATTCACAAGAGCTTCTGAATAGTTAAAGCTCTGGCTAAATCCCAAAACTCCTCTATAACTACTCTTAGCAAGCTGAACAGCATCCCAGTGTTTGACCTCCCTCTGAGAAAAGGAAAGGGAAGAGCAGGATATAATCCACTCCCTAAAACGGATGGAAAGATGGTCTAAAAGTCAAAGGACATTAAAACAATTCAAGGGGACAAAAAGCAGCTCCATACATTGCCTTGCGTGGCAATTACCTAACGAATGCAACGTGGCACCCAAGAAGAGCAGTCTTGCACAAGCACAGAGCAACTGCACGCTGTACCTTGTTCTATAGGAAAGGTAAACTCAGAACCTCCAGTCAGCTATTTCAGCAGCTACCATGCCTTCCAACTTCAACACAACAATGACTAAGCTCATTAAAATTGTCATCTGTACAGGTTGCTTATAGATTCATTGGTACTAATTCCACACAGCGAGAATTCCTCTGTTCCTATGTGGTGTAAATGCCACTCTTTGAGTCCCCTACATTTCTGTAGGCAGCAGTGAAATGATTCGTTGAAACCTTAAATTGCACTCACATCAAACACTTAACATTGTCTCAGGCTAAGTTTAAAATCCAGGCCTGCAACTGTACTGCAGTTTCTGAGCTGGATCTAGAACACCCATCAATAATGTTTCCCAGCCAGACACTTCATTAAAAATCCTGTTGCATGAAATAAGGAAAAAAATCTCTGTGGTTCTGTCCGGCTGTCAAAAAAGTAAGTTCAGAATGATATCAAACATATGACTAGAGTGTATTTATTTGTCCTCAGAGCAAAATTCTAGCCACTACATAGAAAAATTCCCCCTGTACTGTACTAATAGTACTAATCTGTACTAATATTTAGAGAGAATCAGTTGGATAGAACACCAAGACAAATAGATTATTCTAGTCAACTGTATTATTTTGAAAAATAAAGCCTAGCCTACATGAAATAGTCCAAAGCTACATTAAGCATAAGCAAGTTATTTTAGTTTGATTCTGCATGGAAACTACATTCAAAACTGGGTTGAAGATTTCCAGTGCACAGCTATATTTATATTGTTTACACAAAAACCATTTGAGAAGCTATCCACATAGTGTCCACATCAAATTACTTTGTCAAGGTATGATCTGTAACTACTCTTGAGTCATTAGCATGCAGCCTTGATTACTTAGTAGGCATCTAACCACAGGAAAGGAAAACAAATCACGTTACCTTGTGCTGATTTAAAATTTGTTAGTGGTGTAATGTGATGTAAACTGACAATGCATTGCAGTTCCAGCACTGCATTGCATCAGAGGTGAAACAAGCAGGCAAAGAAACAGCCAGAGCTAAGAATAGCTCATTTAACCCTTCAGAGCCAGTCACAGCTAGCAGCAAACATAAGTTAGGCAAAGCATAGACAGCACTGAAGAAATCTCCTGATTTAGGTCTTTACCAGACTAATCTGCTGGGGCATGGGAGCATTTATAGAACATAATAGCCATGCAGTCACAGCATGTGTGCACATGAACTGCTTTCAAGTACTCTGAAGTACACACACAAGCAAAACAAACAGCACATGACTGTTCCCTCCTCCCCTCATCCTGGTAAAAAACCACATCTCAAACCCTTTCTAAATAGAGATCAACATTTCAGTTCACTGCCTGGAGTTTTGAAGTGCTTTGCTTTGTCAAATGCAGCACTGGGACTGCTTTATTTCTCCTTATGCTTTTCTAATCAGCTTGTGAAGGCTGTGGGCATATTCTCTGACCCTTGTCATCTGCTTAAGAGCATTCCAAGTTTGTAAGTAGAGCTGTATCTTCTTTCCCCTTAAAATTTTACAACTACATCACTGTCATAGCCTGCCTGCAAATTTCTGGAGGGGAATAAAAACATGGGACAGACAACAGATACGGAGAGAATATCCCTCTCCTCTACACACAGAACTCAAATAAGATGGTTCAGGGTTTGGCTGCCATTCCCAAAGTCATAACTGAGTTTATATTTTCATTCTATAAGTTCATTCATTATATAAGTTTTAAATTCATGTGATTTTTCCTTTATGAGATTTTGAAAAAAGTCTTGAAAAGAAACCTAAGGTACAGCCAAAGCAAGCTGAGTGTCACCGAAACACAGGCTTCAGCTGTTTCACATCTTCTTAAGTGTTAGTGACATCACAAGTGATGAACCAAGTCTTTTTATGACAAGACAAACAGAAGGATCTTTTTACCAACTACTTTTATCCCACTGCTTCAGCTCTGGGACCATGGATTAACATCAATGGGTTTGAGTTTGCACCTCAGTCCTGAAAATTGCCATCACTTTAAATAGGTGAAAAGGCACGATGTGGAAGAGAAAGATGCTGCAGCACATGCCCAGAACATAACCTGGCTGTAACACCTAACTCTTCCACATCACATCCTTTTCTTCCAGCAGATGAGCATTTCTGGATGTGCAATCAGTGTGAACCAAATTTACCCTGACTTTACAAAAACATATAAAATTTATGGCTGAGAGAAGCAAAGTGATCTCTGTGCAAAAGTCAGGATGGAAAAGAAAAAAATGTGTGGAATTTTCTCTGACTAGAGAGATGTTCCCCCCTTGTATTTCAGCAACTCACAATCTCTTAAATATGGTTATCCACAAAACTCTTGTGATGGAGAAAAGGAGCAAATATATTTCCATCAGCTTTCTTGGTGATGAGTCAGTCTCCTTTTTCCTCAGCTTCTTTATCCTTACATAATATTACATAATAATATAGAAGTGTTCTATTTCCCATCAAGGAATATCTTGCATGTTTTTAAACACATTAAAGCAGATTTACTTTGAAGCTTTGAATTGTTTGTAGCTTCCCCCAAAAGACGCATTGCAAATTCCGCTGTGTAAATGAAGGATATTTTCAGTTCAGTGGTTAAAGCAAGATAGGAAAACTATTTTTTACACTTTAAACCAAAATTTGACTTTGAAGGAAATGCTGGGATATTAACCCTTAAACGGCTATCTAACCAAGATAACATTGTTTCAAAAACATCAGGTCAAAATCATTTATGTAACAACTGGACAATTCAAATAGGATTAAATAGCAATATAATACCTTTGGCTGACCCAAATCTGTATCTACTGAATAAGTGGCCAGAAAAAAAAGTATGTCCCAGTTCCACTCATAAGTAGAACACACGAAAAACTTTTTTCTTTAGGTACCCCTTTTACTGTCCTGACTTCTCAAGAAAAGTGCTAATCCTGTAGGATCCCAGCACTTCCAGAGAAGGTTCCTCTGCCTTCCTCATTAAATACTTTGAGGAGATCAGAGAGAGGATTAATTGCTGTTAACCACTAAAAGTACACCATATCATTCATCTTACAAGCCTTACCAGCTAGGAGGGCAATCTCTGTGCAGAGACTATTAAATACCTTTCTCCATCAGGACATTGTTGGGAATGTCAACCACTACCTCTGATATCAGAGAGTACAAATAAACAAAATTGCACTTTTAAAAGTAATTGTTGTATGAGGAACTTAGTTTAAATCATACAAATATTCCCCAATAAATCCAGTTTGAATTAATAGGACCAATCCTATCTCCCAGGGCTAGAAGGCATAATTGGTACAGAACTTCAATAGACAGTGAGCTCCATGTAAAAATATCAGAGCAACAGGAGCAATGTCACCATAGCAAGTTCAAATTTTGAAGCAAGTAAACAAAGGGAAAAGAAATTTAACCTTTTATTTTAATCAGCATACATACTTTTAATAGAGACCTAATGATATCAGCAACTCCAAGATGCAATAACCTGATCACTACAGAGGGGGCACAAGATGGATTTATTTATAAGATTACCATAGATATTTACAAGACATATGAATATTTTTAATTGTTGTGATGTATAATCACAAGAAATTCATCTACCAATGAGCAGGTTTTCCTTTCACATAGTGACACTGTAATAGACCACTGTACACTAAAGGAGGTCAGACAGTTTCTCTGCCACATTCATTTCCACTCTTTGAAAGCTGTAACAATATTTGTAGATGTCACCATTCTGCACAAACTGAAGGGCAAGACTGAGCCATAAGGAACTCCCAGTGCTTAAAGCTGCTTGAGAAGGTCTGTACAGCTTCATTTAGTAAAGAACAGTAATTTGTTCTCAATTCAGGAGGTGCTGACTATTCTGTTTGTAATGGATTATTCCCCTCTCTCCATACTTGAAAGGCTGCATTTAGGGTTTTTTTTGTTTGTTTGTTTTGTCCTAGTTTCATTATTATAAATTATTACGTTTGAATCAGCTTTTGACCTAGATCCTAAAAAATGGATGTTTCTAAGCAAGCATTCAGAGCTCACATATTCTCAGTGACAGCCACAATTCTGGGACACAAGCTTAGATTAATGCAGAGAGAGGGGAGAAGTATTGGGAAGTGGGTAATGACATTTCTTCCAGCTAATCTGAAACTGAAAGGGACAATGAACAGAAAAACCACCAGACTTGTAATCAAGAAACAGGCAAAATCAGTAAATCAGCTGTACTAAATAGCTACAATCCAGAATGCTGCATCCAGGGCCAGAAGAAATCTCTTTGCTCAGCAGGAATAAGAACACGTCTACAGCAAGAGCCTCCCGTTTAAAAAACCTAAACCACATACAGCTAATTTTCAGAACTAACAGGATAGCATAAAGTCACCTAACGGTTTGTTCAGAAGCACAAATTTCATCAGCGAATAAAAAAGTCAGTTTCCACACAATCAGTCCCAATACCCAGCAGATAAAACAGATGGGTCACTGGCCATTCACAGCCCGTTTCCATGATATGCATTCTTGAGGTCTATAAATAACTGAGTAGGGACACCTGCTTCCTGGCAGTGCAGTAGAAGTGCCTCTATTCTTTTCTACTTTCATCATGTTCATTATGGATCAGGATAAAAAGTGATAAACACAATAAAACAATAAAAGTTTTTCCTTTCCAAGACAACAGGATCTGCCACTCCAGCCTCAGAACAAGCAGCAAACAAGTGCCACACATTCATTTGGCTGAAAAACTGTTCACCTCCCAAATTAAATATACTCTGAGGGAATTCATACAGAGGGGTATTTTATTTTCATTTTATTTCTCCTTCTAGTAATTGCACTGAAATCATCACTAAACTGCTACTTATCCTTCAAGTATGCATATTCATTCTACTAAATGTTACTTGCTTTTTTGTTTAGAATTTTAAGTCAGAAAAGGTCATTCTGTTAAAAAAAAAAAAAAAAAATTAAATTGGAGAGTGACTCCAGCCAGTGAATTCATTCCTTCTGAAAAGCCCATAGGAGCCACTGTTTAGGATAAAAAGAAGGATAATTTCTGGTGGACCTGCCAAAGGCAACTGTGGCCTTCTGTTGTGGACACAAACAAGCTGGTAAGACAACCTGCTCTCCCAGGACTGCATCGTTTATTCTGTTCCAAACAACTCACCCATGTCTTTGTGACATTTGTGAACATTAAGCATAAGAGCACATGAAATCCACTGAGCACAGGCAATTGGAGGAGAGGAAGAGATTTCTGCCACTGAGCACTGCTCATTTGAAGTGTTTCAGCTGGGCATGTGCACAGCTGCATTGCCCAAAAGCAAAAGCCACGAGGCAATATTCTTTCACAATGCATACAGTCAGCACTACCTGCCAGAATCCCTTGCTATCCTCTTTATTTTTTTATTCCAACCACTTGTACCTCTTCTGCAGATCTGGATAAAACAACTCCTCCCTCTCAAGATTTACAACCTCAAAAGCCATCCACCCCTCTTCAAGCATCTCACCTCCCACTCAAACATCATCTTTTTGCTTTGTTTACTTTAGATGCATTTCTTTCAAACTACCTAACATGTTTTCCTTGTGAGCTAATTAACTTCATTTTCCTTTTGGTTTTTTTTCTTCTCCCAGGCCTTCTCAGTATCTACCGACCCTTCTCACTTCATAACAGAAAGAACATACCAAAAATTTCTCAAAAGGCTGCTCTTCTAGAAAATAAATATATTTCCATAGGGAATATCAGCTCTAATAATAATAATAATTAAAACAAAGCCACAAAATCCACATTTCCAAATTCCCAGTCAGAAACAGAAAATGGCCCAAAAAAGAAAACACTTCAACAATACTGACCTAAAATACAAAACCTTAGACTCAAAGGCCCATTTTACACAATGCTGAAGAGCCTGGCTCCCAGCAGAGATGGTTTATCTCCATGCAGAACATGAAAAGAAGTAACAAAGTCTGAAACCAAATTATGCAAAATGAGAAAGCTCCCTGTCCTGCTATACTAACAGTTAACTACAATTTGAAATGAGAAAATAAAAGGGAGTTTCTAGGAGGGAATAATCAAAACCCACATTCTTCACAGCCCATACAATCAGAAACAATTTAGTCTTCATTAATGACTCATGCAAGTCTGCCTATAATCCCACCCTTGCCTTCTTCTCCAATATTCTATGTACTGTATCGGTTACATGGATTTTATGGATTTTCTTAAGTAGAAACTTATTTTCTAGCCCCTATTTATGAAGTGAATATACAAATAAATACATCAAACAAGCTGCAGATGAATGTTTCTGTATTTGCTTCCCCTTTTCCATCAGAACTTGCCCTCAGACAAATGTGTCACACACTTACAATCAAAGTTATTTCTGTCATCATTTGGGCTGCCAGCCCAATTCCGTGCAAAATTAAGTGACAAGGCAACTACACCTCTTAAGACTAACTAAGTTTAAAACCAGCCAGCATACATTCATTCACACCACAGCCAATGGCATTAGACCAACTCAGAGTCACAGACTGATGCCCTTCAACCTGCAAGGAATTCTGGCCAAGATCAATAGTAATACCCTCTATTACAAAATATGAGCTTGCTTTTTCTGCTTAATTGTTTGAACAAAGAGTAAGTATTTTCCCTTCAACAGAGTCATTTACAAAATGAAAAAAGTTACTGTTCTATTACCAAGAAAAAAAAAAAACAAAAAACCTTGTGTCTTCACATTGACTAAAAATTATATTGAAAATTTAAATACTCAGATTTTTGCAAGTCCAGAGCATGTATGTCATAGTTAGCAGTCAGTTCAGGTAACTGGGATTGCTTTAGACATTCCTGATCCAGTAGCACTAGAACACATTTATTTACCACTAAAGCAGTTGGGAGACAGGTATAGTGAACCATTTTAATTAACACTTATTCATCACTACAACGTAGATAAAGCATTCTCAAAGGTTTATTTTCCAGGTCTGTATGGGTTCATTTTTAATGGTTTCTTTAGCTTTTCTAGATTAAATTAAAAGAATTTCCAACCTACATTTAATATCCTGTCCTTATGGTCACCACTGAAATAATGTTTTAGGATGAAAGATGGATGATGACCTTCAGTGAACAGTGGTGCTGAGCACTGCCCTGGTGCATGATTCACACCACAGACCATTCTGCAGCTGAATTTACATTGCTCCTGTGCAGCTCTAGGGACACACACAGTAAACTGCCACTGACTAATGGGCAGCTCCTCTATTTTATTTGCAGGCCAAGTAATAAAGCAAAGGGGAATTAATTTGCATTGCCCATGGATTTTACTCCCTAGCAGACTTCTCCTCTCACTTGGATGCACTTACCTACACGGAGAGGTACCAATAAAGCAAACTCTCTGGAAAAGGTTCATGAATATTACAGGTTCCACAGTCAAGCTCTGCAGTAACTGGTGAAGCAAGAGACACCAGAGCACAAAGCTCCACTTCATACCCATCCAGACCAAAAAATAATTGTGACACCAACTGTTTATATTTTAGCTATATGTACAATCTGGGGCAGTAGAACTCAGTACTTCAAATTTGAGCTTCTTCTCAAATTCAGTATAGATTTAACCTAAGTAACAACCAAAATGTGGCATCTTCAGATTTCTATACAGCCTTCCTAGGAAACAACTTATACAGACCAGATTTTATGTATTTCTTCAGGCCATACCTTACTTGGGGCATGAGTAGACTTGTGATTTTTTTTTTTTTTTAATTTTTGGCCCAGGGTGGGAATTGTATGTTGCTTGAGTTTAGAATTTCGATATTCACCTATTTCAATAAAAGGAACAGTGGAGATCTCCACAACTGCATATTCAAGAATTAACAAAATTTGGATTCACATCAGTTAAGAGCACTGATATTCAAGAGACCCTGATTATAAACTCATGCAGAGTCTAAGAAATTAAGTAATAATTCCTATTTGTGGTTAGACCCCCAGATTTGAAGCTTATCTAAATTTAGTCATTTGCTTCTCTTTACTGTGTATTACTTTATTCCACACACTTCATTCTGCTGCTATTTACAGCTAAGCTATTTTTCACATTTAAGGATATA
Source organism: Rhipidura dahli (assembly GCA_013399225.1). Lineage (NCBI taxonomy): Eukaryota > Metazoa > Chordata > Aves > Passeriformes > Rhipiduridae > Rhipidura > Rhipidura dahli. The sequence goes on from VXAC01000005.1 coordinate 61,048, forward strand.
ATTACAAAGTGACCTTCTTCCAAATGTTGTACCAAGACCTTTAAGAAGCATGTCAGAAAGTAGTGTCTCATCTAAAGCATTTGAGCCTTGCCTGAAATGCAAAAGCAATGGATTTTTGTAAATCAGAGTTAATCAGATGCTTTATATTGGTATGAAAAGGCACATAATATCAGATACAGTAAAATAAATAATTAATTGCTCTTTCAATTGTCTTTAGTAAGGGGTAAAAATCAACATCTTGCACAAACCTCTTCCCCCTTCTCTTGTCCCTGTGCCCACAAACCCACAGTTCCAAGGAAATCTTGAGCCTTGTGCAAATACCACAAAAGTAACCCTGTTGCCTGTGGAAAAGGTACACCACACACATTCTGGAGATTAGATTTCCTTTTCTTGGACAGGGTTAATGTTCTTGCCACTTTGTGGTTTTTTTAAAAAGTGGGAAAAGGCCTTATAAAAACCCCAGATGTTTTAGTGAGCTTCCAACAACTGATGCTACACAGTGTAGCCAGGGCTAGAAAGTGTCAGTGAAGGTACATGCTACATCAACCTCAGGAACCCTCAATATAAACATTACAAGTTGTGCAACAGTAGAGCCTCAGTGCTCATTTATTCTCAAGAGAATTTCTGTCACAATGGTTAACTCCACAATCATGGTGAATAAATTTACATCTTCATAGCAAAATCAGAACCCAGGCAAAGGACAGAGCAATAGGAAAAAAAAAATGGCCAAAACCCAAAGCCTCAATGTTCTGGATAATTTCCAAGCATTAAAAAACCACTGAAAATTAATGTCTGAATGTTTTGAACTCCTCTGCTCAGAAAAAAAATAGATGGGAAGAAATCTCATTGATAAATCAAAGCATCTCTCTACTGCTCCCATGATCTGAAGTGCATTGGCACAACTAAACCCACCTGAGGTACCTCTAAACCCAAGCAGCCACTGTTTCCTGCTGGAACTATGGAAACATGAACTTGATATTCCTGAAACATTGCAATTCTGTTTACACCACACAACTCCAGTCTAGTCTCCCATCAGTCACCTCATCCTTAGCTTCAATCTTTGAGCAGCAAGTTAATCTATAAACAAACTGCTTTATTTTAATTTTGAGGCATTAAGATGAGTCAAGGAGGTTGGCAGGCAGTCAGTTTTTCACTGACCTGTAAGCACAACAGGAATTTTAATACCCACTTCATTCATTTAGCTGACCCAATACTCAACAGCACACTTACTAATTACAGTTTTAAATCCTGTAAAGTAGTTTATCCTTTATTATAATAGCCTATTACAGACACCAAGCTGTAATGTTGAACATTTTTGGAAAACTGCCTCACTACCAGTTTTTCAGACAGTATCTGCAGTTCTTCCATAAACATGAAAGCATTATTCTCTTCTCACAGCACATTAAGAAAGGATATAATTAACTTTGTATCAAAAGCTTTGCCAAGGTCTTCAAGAGTGGTTAGCATTTTTTTAATGAGATATGAAAAATAAAATATTCAGGATTTTTCCTAAAATTGAGATCCCTTTTCATGCATCTCCAAATAAGCTCTCAAGAAAGGAAAACACAGAAGAACCTCAATTGTATTTCAAAAAGCTCCTAGCATGTCCAGATTAAATTAATGAAGAGATCAGAACAGATGTCAAGAAAACAAAAAGCATAAACAAGAAGATGCAAAAACTATTAATGGACTGTCTCTTCTCTGCACAATTCAAGGGGAAAGGTACTTTTACTGTCTTCTGTAACTCACACTAGAGAATGTAACTATCCTGGCACACTCCATACTGAGTCTCAGGGGTTTGTGCTTGAGGTTTTGGGTTTGGGGGAGTTCCCATTATTGAGAAATACAGGAAACCTGAAATCAACCTCCCTTTACATTTTGTTTCTCTCCAGCCACCCCCAGACAGGCAGCAAAAAGCACCACCCCAAGAGCAGTGAGCCAGCAAACTGGAGCTGTGAGGATGAAGCCCACACCTCCTGCTGCCATGGGAGCAGCTCTGTGCCAGCCCAGAGGCTGAGCTGAACCCAAAACAATATCCAGCAACATTCTCCTGGCCTGCAGCAAAACCAGCATAATATTGCCATTGCCAGCCAGGGATCACAGGCTTCATATGAACCCATCCTTGCAAACCTCAGGAGAGGCCTGCACTCACCTTGGTCTGTCTGGAGATCAAACATGAGGTGCTGTTGCTCATCTGGTTTTAGTTACAGCTTAGCTTTGTGCAATTGTGTGGTCTAAGACCTACTGTTACACTAACTGCAAGATATTCCTCTGAATAATGCAGCACAATAACAGGTAGTTATGCATCCTAGAATAAACTATTTGCAACCTTGGAATAAAAATGCAGTATCGAGTAGCTCAGGCACAAGGTGACAAAGGGCTTGAAAGTACAAGAACAGGAAATTAAAGGAGATCTCAATTACATTCAACCCATGAATAGTGGATTGCTGGTCCTTAAATGCAAGCAAGTTGCAGAGCTGGGTAAAACCAGGTATGACAAAAAAAAACACCAAGAAAAAGCATCCAATATACACATGTATGCAGTATTTATTACTTTGGGGAAATTCTGCTGTTATGTGGAATTCCAGACACAAGGATTAAGCGTGCACTAGAAAAGAGGATCAGCCCCAAGAGGGTGGTTCTCCAAGAAGAAAAAAAATAAAAAGCCACCATCATCAATATCAGTTTCCTTGGTGTGAAATGTTGCCAGGCTGTCACCTGCCTCCCACTCCTTGTTGAGGAAAGCTGCAGCTGTTGACCTCAGGACACAGAAGGGTGGCAAATGGATGAACACAAAAGCAGGGAAAAAAGGGGTCAGTACAAAGGTGCATGGAATAGTAAGTTTTTTTCTACAACAGTACTCTCTCTGAAATACTTATTCCTAGGCTGATAGTAAGTCCTTGATTAGACTATCAAGACATTAATTAGGCTAACAATAAACTCCTGGCTTTGCCTTTGCATAGGGAGTGTTGAGATCACAAGCTGCACAAGGTGCAGTGCAGCAATTCAGGCACCCAGAGGGAGAATGCACCAGAAGGAACGATTTCAAAAGGGGAAATCCTGAGTGCCAGCTTCTATTTCAAAGCCTCCTCATAAATTTCTACTTAAACAGGCAAATAAAGGAGATCATTTCATAAGCACTTGCATCACTGGTAATAAATGTTTTAATTTCAAGGTTTTTCTGCATATGAATGATGTATCTAAAAGTAGTTAAAATCACATATAAAGAGCTTTCTTTTTATTACTCAAGAAAAAGAACACAAACTGCTTATTAGCACCAAAATTACACAGACTTACATTTATCTCTAAATGAAAATCTGGTAGCAGCTGTGCAGTAAAGTCATTTATTAATAAACTGAATTTACTTCCCTAGTCATGTGCCTATAAAGTACCCATTTTGGAGACACACTTAAGTATATCTTGATTGTCTTATTCTGCCAAGAATTTTCTTAAAAAACAGTGACTTGCTGATCTCTGAAAAGTGGAAGTTGACTATAAACACTGTCCTTGAAACAATACCTGGGCCTTTTGCAGAAACACTTGGCAAAATTGTTCTGTCTTTACATAAGCTTTCCTACTGTTTTAGAGAGAATAGTGATTAGCATACATATGAGCATGGGCTGACATCAGCATTTATACCACCAAGTATAAAAATTAAATACAAGCATGATAAGCAACAATTTTATATTTACTTTATAGCAGTCAAATATCAGTAACAAACACTGCCTGATTATTCAAAATAGTATTCAGGTTAGTGGATTTTTTTTTTCCACAGTAGTAGAGCTAATGGGCTTCTGTTTTTACAGGCACATCCATTTTCTCTGCAAGGAAGTTTTGTTCAAGCAGCTCAGTTTGTTTTATCCAGTTCTCAGCTGCTTAAGCATCCCTTCAGATTGAATAACACTGCACAACAAAAGTAACTTCAAAATGATTGCCAGAGGACAAGCTACTTTAATATATGCAAGGAGTATGGGCAGTAGGACAGTACAATGTACACAGAGCAGGGCTTTCATTAGCACACACAGGCACTACATAGTTTTTCCAGATATAGTTCAATAATGAAACCATAAACAAAAATAAGGGAGTCATATGTAAGGATACCAACATAGAAAAGGCAATTCCATTGGGAATATTTAGAATAGTAATTCTGAATACCAGAGTTGCTGATCAATGCCTTTTTATATGCCTGTACATCTGTGCTACATTTGTTTTGTGCTCTCCTAGAATGTTACCCATCCAGAACAGGGCCTTGTTACCTACAGGGTCTGCCAGTTCTGGTTACAGAGAATTAGGACCCACTTAAAGCATAAACTTGTAAAGTTTCATTGCATTTCAGGAGACACTGGAGGTGTGTACAGTGAGAATCCCACAGTTAATGATCCCTGATGAGAGACAGTGGAGATCCTTTATGCTACTTATTCTCTGAATGGGATGCAAATGTTCTGCAATTCAGAAATTCTTATTCCAGAAACTTCACCTTACCATCCAAGATTTGACCAAAAAGCAATGGAGAAGAGGGGGAAAACAGAGGAGGGTAGAAAAGACATTTAAGGAAAGGTTTATTTTGCTCCCCTGCCACAATCCTGGTTCACAGCTTCGCTGCCTGCAGGTAGGACACTATGCAAGCAAGGTACTGAGTCCAATCATACTTCAGGAAGTCCTGTTTTCTAAACTGTTTGATCCAGAGAGTTTCTGCAATAAAAATCTTAAAGTGCAATAAGCACAGAAGGATTTTTTTATTACTGTATTACTGCACACACAAATCAAATACCTGATGTTCACAAACTGCAGGTGAGTTAGCACCATTAATACATTTGAACAAATGCTTGAAAATTATTCACTCTGATGATGCCATGAGGTGATTTGACTAGAAACAAAAAATTACCTGAATTCTTAACATTATGGCACACTCCACAGCTCTGTAACCATTCTATATTGAAAAGTTTTTGGGTTTTTTTTTGCCTAGAAAAATATATATATTAACTAAGCATCTGAAAGGACAATATGGCAATCACCTTTAAGATCTCCCAACACAGACTAACATTCAAGTTTAAAAAGCTGAAGGCCACAGCAAACAATTGTAAACAGAACCCCAGGATGAGCCTTGGGCTGCACAGTGCTGGTTATGACACAGGAGCTGCCACATGAGCTCTCAGTAAGGGAGGCAGCGCTCTGTCCGCCTTCCCCACAGATATCAAATGAAAATTTAGCACAGGCTGAAGTACTTTGACAAGACTGCAATGCCAATCTTAGATGCAGTGTATTACAGAAGGATTCATAAATCTTTGCTCAAGACAATTGCATTGTTTATATAAAGAACTAGATTACTCTGTGCTGTATCTTATAATCGTGGGATAGAAGGCAGTGAAAAATGCAAACTAATGGAATTTTATTAACACTTTTCATTTCAACTGACATTATCAGTGAGGTGTACCTGACTAAAACAACCAAAATCTTCTTCACTATCTGCAAATATATTTCATCTAGTAAATGACATAAAATGAAGTAGTAAAGAATCAAACTTCATAAGAATTTGCAGCTAACAAAGTAACTCCTAAGCTTCATTTGAACCTCTGGAAATCACTGCACATTCTCCAAAAGCAACAGCCATCAAGTAGGAGCAGCAAACTGTGTTTTTAGTAACATGACACAATGCTCTTCTGCAACCAAAGTTCTGGAAACCAGAATAAGTGAAAAAGGGAAAGCTATAAAAGAAAACAATAAGGGGAAAAATTATCAGGAAGTACACTACTGAAGAATTAATAAGCACAGAGAAGTACAGGCAAAAAATATAGCTGCTAAAATTTGGGTGAAAAAGATTTGTCAGGGACATAGAGCTGCTATAATAATGGAATATTTCACCCTTTGAGGTCTACAAGAAAATAACAAAATTGCATTTTTCCCTTGTTCTATGGAGTCACAGTAAAATGATGACAAGATTAAACAAAGCAAGGAAAGAACTGAGGTATCATTTTCACTATCAAATACTTTCAATAATTCATGGACAAGTTAATTTAAGTATTTTAGAGATGTTATAATCAGCCAACTATTCACTAGAAAGTCACTACACCCCTGCAGTCCCATCTGAAGTAGCTGTAATTTACCAGCAGATAAGTAATGAACTAACACTTATATTATCAATGTTATGACATTTCAGTAAAATTGGGACCTGGTTTTTAGTCTTTTCTATCATGCATCTCATGGGGAGACACATGGTAACCCAGCGTGGTTATATCTCCATTCCAACTGACCAAGAGATCCAGTTTTGACAACATTTTCAATCCTTCACTCCACATGGAGCTTCTTTAGGGTTTGTTTATTCTACAGTGACTGCTGGCAACAAAATATGGTACATTAGTCTGGCTTCTGGGTTTTTGGTTGGTTGGTTTTTTAAAGGCCTACCAAACCAGCACAAGACTGAATCATTTATCATGTTAGTTAAATTTCTGACACTCTCTATCAGAGATCTGAAGTTCTATTTAACTCCTCAAACCACCCTCCCATGTCTCACAAGGAGATGAGTAAAGCATCTAGTTTCATGAGTAAGCACGCAGCTAAAGCCAAGAAATTTAAGTAATTGCTCATCTCTGCAGTGTGTTGAGAACAGAACTGAAGCATGCACTGCACCTCTGAAAATGGAGGCTGGGCAGGATCAGCTGCCACGGTCAGGCTACAGATAAAAGCCACCATTACCAAAAACCATATTTGCTGAGCTAGAAAGCAAAATTTCAAAGAGAAACCCTGAAGTAGTGGTACTTGCAATGTCAGAAGTAGTAAAATAGAGCCAATACCTACATATAAACCAAATGTCTAAAAGCATGTATTAGCTGCTGTATTTGCAACCCCATTCCCTGTCTCAGTCTCCCAAATAGAGGGCTTTGCAAAGCAGAGCCTGCACACCCAGCAAAAGCCTCTCTCTGCTATTACCTTAGCATTTATCTTCACCTTAATGAGGAGTAGGTAATAGGATAGTTTGATGTATCCTTTGGACAGAAGCAGCCAAACAGACAAACCTGTTCTGAAGAATGGAAACCTTTTTTGTGTTGTGTAATTAGAAGCAATAGGAAAGACAAAGCATGTCTTCATCAACTGAAGAAATATTCTATTCAGCATTTAGGTTAAACTACATAGGCACACTTCCCTTAGAAACTGGATAAAGTATAAGTGCAGGGAAGAAAACTGGATGCAGTATCATGGCTAGCTTTTCTAACAATATAAACAGGATATGAATATAATAAGTTTTGCAAGGTAATATTATTTACAAAGGCTAAAGTCTTCCTTGTTGGAAAGTCAGACACTACTGAAAGAATAGAACAGAGAAGCAAATCATTGCCAAAAAAATTTTGTATAACTGCTCTTGAATGAACCACATCCAATCTAAAGTTATCCCAAAGTAGTCTAACTTATGCTTATAGAGTTAATAACTTCTGTTGCACAGTTACAGGTAAAATTTCTAAGGATATTAAAAATACAGATTTAGGTATCAGGTAAGCTGTAATAAAGCCCAGCACTTGCAAAGTCTGACCTGAGATCAAGGGCCACAGTACCATAACAGCCTCCTGCATGCCAAACATCTACTATTAGCCATTACAGCAACTTACCAAGTCACATATATTGTCCTTAGAAAACTGCTCATTTCAACTCAAATGTAGACCTAGAAGGGGTTATTATTTTAAGCAAATGCCAGTACTTGAGAAAATCACAGGTATTAAGATGATTTTCATTCTTATTTTACTATGCAAGGAATTATTGGAAAGATAAAATGCCATTAAAGCAGCTCACTTCTAGAAGTGGATGATTTGCCTCTACCAACTCAACACTTTGAAAGAATAAATAAAAGAGAAATTAGTAATTTTCACTGGACCTATCATATTCCAGTCACCAAAGCACAGTAGGGACTGGTCACTCTGCAGAGGCCAGGGAGCAATTGCACACCAGCGTGGCCAACAGGGCAGGGGCCTTACCAACCAAAGGCAGCACCCAGGCAAGAGAGGAGGCTCAGCCAGCAGCCCAGATCATCGGGCAAACCCAGGATGGAAACACAGGCCCCAGGTCAAACCAGGAAACTGCTGTGCCTATGAGGATGAGGCCAATGCCAGGACATCAACCCCAGGGTCAGGATGCTGCTCTGCAGCAACCACAACAAGACACAGCTGCACCAAAACTCTCCCACCAACCCAAGAGGTGCATATGGGCTGAGTTTAAATAGAGCCTGGCCCTTTGGGTGTGGGTCAAGGCCTCAGGTGAAGCTGCTCAGGGCCATCAAGGCTTCAGAGCAATGACAGCAACAGTCAAAGCAGCAATTCTAGAACCTCCATTTTCCTCTTTTCTGATTTGCTTATTTCTCTTTAAAGACTGCCTGCCTTCTAAAATAAAGCAAAGACAAGAATCTCATTTTGCCTTTGATATTGCAGCTATGGCATACTCTGGTGTGTCAGCTTGTTCTGACTCATCTCCATTTAAGTTTGTCCTGGATACTGTTTGCTTGCTCTACTTTGCACTGTATTTGCCTATAATTTACTCTCTCTTCATTTATCAAAATCTGTTAACCTTTCAGGGTCTTCCAATTTCCCCTCCACATATTTTTGTCCATTGCTATTGTTGCCTACAGCTACACTCAATCACTTTCTGCCCTAAATGTTTCCTGCCATGATCTTTCTTTTCTTACCCCATTCTCTCTTATGTATGCTGAATAGGAATATGAACTTCTTAATAGGCAGGTGAAATTTACTTTGGATTTGCCTCTTAAAAATAGCCTTCTTTAGGGGCACTTTTAATAATACCCCAGGAGCAACCTGCTGATTCTTAGTTCTGAATACCAATTCAGATGCTAAATGATGCAGTAGGTGGATTTTCTCCCCAATATTTAAAATAACCAATTGTTAACACAAGTTAGTTTCTCCCACTTCCAAGTCTGAGATACATTATAGTATATTCCAAGAAATTAAAGATGTCAATAAATAATAACTGAGTGAATTAACATTTCACCTTCTCTTAAATTTGATGTTCAAGTGGTTTTGACAGCCCCAATGCTATTTCAGCATTCAACAGACATAACTGGTGACTATCTCATACAATAGCATGGCTTTGAATGGGCCAAAATGATACCTTGAGGCAGACTCCAGAGCTTTCCTATGAACAGCAAGTGTATTTCAAAGAATGGGAATCTTCTTTACAAATATGGATGGTCACATGTAGTAGCCTTTGTATCTCTTCCAAGTGATCAAATTTCAATCACTAAATGCAGAAAGCACTATTACATTACATTAAACATTAAAACAAATTGCAATGTGCAGAGGTAATTTATCTAAGGCAATTGAAAAGACTTTTGTCCCTGAGCTGTCCTACAGATCAGGGATTAGAAGTCAAGACCTCTATTTCCAGATTCATGCTGACCCATTAACCATTGTGCCTCCACCTCTTTATCTTCACAATATAAGTGAAAGATCATATAGTGCAGCATAACACCCACAGCATGCAGTGTCCCAACTCAAAACAATGGCTTGAAAGTGAAGATAAAGACACCTATGATTCCACCCACATATCCATTTTCTGGATTCTTCCACAGTATTTCCCAAGAAAGCTTTTTATGAGACACCACATGGTAGTGCTTTCCTTACTTAGTCCCCTGTCCACAAGAGCGATGTCTGCCTTGGTGACCCCTTGGCTTGGAGACACTGAGCCCCTCAGAGGAAGGACTGAAGAGCCTTTGCACAGATCCTTTGACTTCTGCAGCCAAAGCAGGACACAAAAAATCCAGCAGCTCTGGCATCAGGGTTCTCTCTGTGTGAACAGGCCAACCATGCAAATCTGATTCAAGGATATCTTTGTTATGAAACTTGCCTGGTATTTTTCTAGTAGATCCAAGTTTTTTGATGTAGGTGTTAGTGGGAGATGAGAAATTTCATCAAACAGTCATGGTGCTTTCTCAGTCTTTAAAAAGAGGCGTAAGTCCTTCTATCAACATTTTGATCACCAATTTATACAAAACCATACTACTTCTTTTTATTTTAATACTTCTCAGCTTCTACAGATTTTTTTAAGAGCATTTAAGATACTTGTACTGTTTATTGTCATTAGAAGGAAGTGGGAAATATCTATAAACCAAAAAGCAATCCAAAAACAATTAAAATCATTATTCCATTGTACCAAAAAAATACAAATCAGCATAACACCTAGAGGTCATGCTCATAACAACTTCCCTGCTTTCCCAGAGCCAAGAATCCTGTCTCTCCTGCAACAGTACAACAGTATCTTTATTAACATTTATCTGAAGGCAGGCCACACACACACAGAGTAATTTCACTTTGCTAACAAAGCCTATACCAGGCAGGATGGACTGGCATCTCCACATCCTGCAACTTCTGGCATGAATGTCTAGTCAAGAGGAAAAGATGCAGGATCTAAGCTATGAACAACAGGACACCTTGAACATAACAAACACACAGATACAATGCTAAACCTGTTTCAGCACACACGATGCAGTTACCCAAGTTACCCATTCTAGAATCATGTGTTGCCTTTTCTCCCTCATGCAAGGCTCAGCCTTGAGATGCCAGAAATTTATTTCCTACCAAACTGTACAACTTCAAATAAGTCAAAATGAAAAAAGCAGGGACCTAAATCCCACTTCTCCTTCAAAGGCCACAATGACTTTTCTGGAGCAATCCCATCTCATAATGCTGCATGACACCACTGCCTTGAGATTTGGTTTCACACAAAAGATTTTGCTAACGTTTCTTAAAAGATCTTTTCACTTACATGCCAGATGTCACTGATCTGACCAGCCATAGTCAAGCTCAGATACATTTTTTGAGTGCATTCTACAACTAGTTTACTGTCACTCAGAGCTACGGACCTGTTAACACCTTTTCTTCTCTGGTTTTATAATGCTTATGGAATTAGCCTGAATGTATGGTAAACCCTGCTAACACAGAGCCAGACACTTAACATGTTAAGGGGTTTTTCTGCCTTGTTAGCAAATTCATCAGCATAACACACCACCAGACTGACTCCAGAACTGGTGAGGAAATCAGGAGGAGAACACAGACAAGTTTTTATCTAGTTAGGAGGCAGGGAAGAAGAATTCCTTCCTTCCTCCCAGCAGCAGCAAGCTATTAGATCAGCTCAGCCATTCATGCATTCCCAAAACAACCATGATAATGTATGTCAGCACTACCACTGCCTAAATCATCAGCCTGTCCATCACATGTGCTGGTTCTACACTGACCCAAGACAGCTGACTTGGACAAAACACAAAAGCACAGTGCACAGCCTGTTAGCTCCCTGAGCAAGCTGGGCATGGATTATACAGGTGCCCTGGAAAGAGACCATGAGACTGTCACATGGAGGGAAGGGAAAAGGTGGAACTATAGCAGTGTTGACTTGAGATGGTTTAAGGTGTTGTGTAACAACACGTAAAACTACTTATTCAGTAACTTAAAGTGATTAGAAAATAAAGACTTGAATGAATCAGATTCTGTCAGGCTGGATGCACACACAGGAATTGCACTGACAATCTCAATACAAAGGTAGGCTACCCTCAGGCTTGATGTTTAATGTTACCTAACTTATGGTATTAAGGACAAGCCACAGTGTGCTTTCTAGACAAGACACAAGCCTTTCAGTTCAGGGCTTTATTTCAAATAAAAGTGTGTCATTCTCTGCTGTTTTCCTAGCCAGGAGCCCCAAGTTTTAAATGACTGTCAGATATTTTTTGCCAAAGGAAGCAAGTTAATGCCTGAAAGATTAGATGACTCAGAGGAAACAGGTACAGCAATAAATCAAATATATGAAAACATGAGAAAATGATGAGAGGGTCACAAGTTCTTCAGCCTTAAGAACTTCTGATGGTGCTAGGCTTCCCCAAGGAAGACAGCCATGAAAACCTAAGATAGAGGCCATGAGACTCAAATTCTCACATGCATTGATCATGTAAGCAAAAACAACTCAAACATTTGCCTTGTCCCCAGCCTGCAGCATCCTCATGAGCCCACACGTTTAAGCAAGACACCATGCCAGTGTCATGTCCTTAATAAAGCTGCCATATCCCAGTGGTTATTTGTCACCCCCACTGCATAAACTACTCACCCTCCAATTGAAGATGGCCAAAAAAAAAAACCCCAAACTTCATAATTCAGAAGACTTTTGCTCATTATACTCTAACATAGATGGAAAAGGTACAGTTATTTTCAAGTCCATGCACATGAGTAACATGTCTTTATCATGGCTTACTGGCTCTTGCAAAATAAAGGCAAACATACTCTCATTTGCTTCTATCACCACACTAACAGATGCTGAAGGAAGACAAAACAAAGGAACAAAACATATGGAAAAACTTGGAAGCTGGTCCCTAGAAAAATGCCAGCTCTGTGGAGACAAGATCTTTGGAGCATGCCAGCATCCACTACTGGTGCAACAACAGCTCTCAGGGCTTCCGTTTGGGAAAGATGTATGAAAAGTGCTTTAAGTGTGCTGACAAAGATGAAGAAAATAACTTTTGATACTACAACCTATGAGCACTCAAATAGAAGGAAATAAAGGAGTAAGAATTATACAGAGAGAATATAATTTATTTTTTTAAGCTGACATAGTAGCACCGGGAGGCGCTTGTACCATTTTTCATTGGTATTCTCAGTGCTCGTGCAGTGCACAGAGCAGTTCATTGCTGCAGTCCTGGGAAGGTCAACAAAAACAGCACAATGAACTCTCAGTGATTTTTATCCTGAGATATCAATTCTTTAATCCAGACAGTGCTGATTTTAAGGCATAGTTAATTCTGGCTACACAACTACCAAAGTCCACCTTCCATAATACTTTGACTCCTGGCATGAAAGCCAAACACAGACTTTTACTTCAACAGGTCAGAGAAGGTATTTTTTTTTCATCTCTCCCTAGTAGAAGGGAATGAATGTTTTTTCTCCAGTGTGCTGTAATGCAACTACCCAGTAAAATGCCTTTTGTTCAGGAAAATGTGGCCAATTAATCTGATTGCAGACATCACAATGTTACTGGCTTCACAAGAAAATTCTGTCCTTTAGGGATGACATCAATTTTCAAAGTGCTATTCTATACACATTTAAGTGTAAACTAGAATGATTTCCCATCTCTCAGCTTACTTTATGGCATTTGGTGCCTGTTAAAAACCAGCAAAACTAATTCTAAGTGAGGTGCTTGACAGGCAAAGGCATCTGAAGATCTGGACTGGGTTACTGTACAATTCAAGTTCTACTCTTCTACTTCATGTTTAAAGTTTATTTCCTTTCTCTTTCCTTCCTTCAAAAGGTAAGAAGAAAAAAAAATTAAATACATTTTCTTATCAAAAACTTACACTACACTGAACAGGGTTTTTGCAGCCACTGCAATTTGTCACTGTTAAGGAGAACAGCTTCATATTTTCCTTTTAGTAATACTTCAAGTGTCTCCTGATTTAAAGCAAGAATATATTGTCAAATAAATCTTCATATATCATCTTATATCTGCCAGGTCTTTATGCGGAAAGTATATTTTTACATTTTGGGTGGATTCAAAATTTATTAGTCATATTTAAGCAAGGCAGCTACAAATAGAAGAACATATCCCTCTCACAGAGATGTGGAGTTGAGGGGAAGAAAGGTTCTCAGATTTTCTGCATGAAAGGCTTTTATTTTCCTCTGGTTGTTTCTTGCCTTTAACTCAGGGAAACAAGTTTTTCTCTAGCTCTTAGGAATATTTTACGTAGCTTTGTGGATTTTTAAAATATTCTGGACAATTACAAACTTTAATGTCCCTGCTAGTTCATTCATGGCTGTTAAGAATCATCTTTTGCTGTAAATAGTTTCCTAACTCGTGCTCCCTAAATGAAAGAATACATTTATTTTATTTGCATTCCTTTTGAGCTGTTTTTCAGTAAAATAAGAGATGACTCCTTTCACACCCTGCTTCCAGCCTTTGAAGAAAAATCTTGTATCCAGACCATGCAGCAATTGCACCACCTGATGGACCTATCAATGGAATCCCAATTGCCCTGCAGATTTTTCTCAACAGCAGGTCAGAACTTAGCTCCAGTTATCAACCTGATTAACCATGGCTTCAGCAAACTTTTGAGTTAAATTGAAGAACAGAGGTGTATGTACAGAACAGCATGGAGTAGATATTGCTGATATTCTTGATGACTTGCTTGTCATTACAGCTGGTAATTGACTGACACACAATCTGCCACATATTTTTAATACTGATTTGGAAAATCTTTAGAACTGTCTGTGACTACTGTTGGAAAATTAATTTTCTTTTGTTTGGGATTTTTTCTCAGCATAGGTGAACTACAGTAACATTCAGAAACTGTGTTACATTTTATTTAAAATGTTCTTTCCATCGAATTCATGTACTAAGATATGACCTTGCTATTGTTTCTATTTTTCCCCATAGAGCAAGGCAGACCATTATAAAGATGTCAGAATTCTGGACTGGACTGCTGGTCTTGGGGCCTCTGAGGATCACCCTAACTTCATAAAAATTACTTTAAACCCTAACTTCAGGGCCTTGGTTTAAAATGTGGTCAGAGCTGAAATTTTCACTACAAAAATGGTGCAAACTTTGGGATTTGGTCCTTTAAGAAGGGCAGCACTGACTCATTCATTAATTGATAGCCTAAATCTACATTCTTTTTTAGCTATGCTTAGTTTTGCTTCCTCTTACACATTGTGTGACTTTTTGAACTGATTGGAAACTGACAATCATCTGCTTCCTGACTAATGCAAATTCAAAACTCTCTGGCACTTTTTAAAACTGAAATCATTAAAACTCTTGGCTAAATAGGTCATAGAAAAAAAAGAAAAAAAAAAAAGATCCACTGTATTTTTAAAGACACAGAGGACCATGGCCAGGGCTGGCCACCTGGTTCTGTAGAGCCATGGAATCAGCTGGGGTGAGAGACCTTTCAGCTCATCCAGGACCACTGCAACCACCCCTAAACCTAAACTGCATCACCCAGCACCTCATTCAGACATCTCTTAAACACCTGCAGGGATGATAACTCCAAAACCTTGAAGCTTCTCCAAACTCCTTGGCTTTGCCAGGGCCAAGGAGGGGTTTTGTCTCGGTGGGTGGTGCTGGGGCAGGGGGCTCTCAGGGCAGTGAGGTGGGAGCACAGGCAGCTGCAGCAGCAGGGTTTGCTGCCTTATGCTGAGCTGGGACCTGCACCACCAAAAAATGTGCTGGCACTACACCAGTAAGCTGGTGTGAATACCCAGAAGTTTTGTTGTAACAAACTTGTGAAAAACTCAGGAGGTGGATGTGGTTGCATCTCTGTGTGGAAGGTGAATAGCAGACCAGTATGTAGGGGTTATTAAAATCAAACAAAATTAAACACATGTAACTGAAACAGGTATCTTTAAACCTGCATTCCAGAGAGAGGTTGAAATGACAAGAGTCTCTGATCACTGGCACATTGGTGAAAGGATGACAACAGGGTGAAGGTTTTAGGATAAGTGACATGTCCTCAAGGAATCAGGTTATGTTCTACATAGTTTGCTGTGAATCATCAAGTATTGCTTTCACTTGCTTGAACTTTTCGATATATAATTTTGCATTTTTACAGTAATTTTTGGTTATTGTAAGAAATCTTAGCAAACAGACAGTGTTCCACTCTACCAATTGGTACATAGTCTTGGATATACTTGAGTAAAGAGAAACCTTCCACTGAAATTCTGTATTATCAGAGTGAAATGAAAGAAAGAAAGAAAACTTGAAATTATCAATATGACAGAAGAAAACCACAATTCTAGTGAATGTAAAAAAAAAAAAAAAAAAAAAAAAAAAAAAAAAAAAAAAGTTTATTTTCCAGCAACTTCCTAAACTTAATGCCTGAGGTATAATCATGTAATAATTTAGGTATCCTTAAGGAGAAGATAATTCTGTGGAATCGCAGCACCATGTCCATTGCTGTACTGGGTTTACCTGCCAGGGTTTTGGCAGCAGGAGGCTGCAGGGGAGGCTTCTGTGAGAAGAGAGCAGGGCTTGGATCAGTTGCCTGGTGTTGAACGGAGCCATTTCCAGCCCACTCCAAAAGGGACCTTCCAGTGCTCAAAGCTGAACCGCTTTTTAAATTGTGGATCCTGCAGGATGTTCAGGGATCGATGGAAAGTTAATCTTTTTAAAGACCTTTCCAAGGGAAAGAAGAGTGGCGATTTGGGCTTTGAAGAAGGCTCCTCTTTGGCCAGCAGGAGGCTCCGTTGTACCGGGATTGGAACAGTAAAACATTTCTACAGAAGCAGGTAAGGAACGCCAGGAGACACCATCGACAGAAATAAACGCACAGAAACCCCTAACCCCAAAGCCTGCTCCAGCCGTCCTTCCCCTTTTATCTTCTTTTTCCTCTACTTTGTCCTCTTCCTTCCTTTCCCTCCCGCACCCTCCAAATCTGTCAGGCCTAAAAATGTGTAAAAATATTATTTGACAAAAAGATTTAAACTTTTACCCTAGGAGGTTTTAGGTTTTTAACTTCCAAAGCAGATTTAATTTTCAAAGCTGATACTTTAAACATAAGATTTTTATGCTAAAAAGAAAATAAAAATACCTAAAGTAACATTAAAAAGCCTCTCAATATGGCACATTTTTTACTTCTTGCTAATAATATACTAAGATAATTGAATCAGTGAATCAGTGCACATATTATATTCCTGTTTCCTTTGTAACAATATGTGCCTACTTGGTTTAAATGAAGTTTTCTGAATTTATGACAGTAACACAAGCTTTGTTAGAAATAGTTTTACTTTTGCAGGTTTTTGATGAGAAATGGAACAAAAGCTTTCTTCTTCGAGCAGCAACAGTAAAACAGACCAAAGCCTGCAGCATATGATAGAGTTTGGCTATCACTGGCTTTGTTTCATACTTGCTGACATTTAGTACAGCAGTTCAATTTCATTAAGACACCTGCAGTTTTACTCATCTGTGCAATGTACAGCTGTTGGAAAACTAAGTAACTAAGTACATGCACAGGTTGGTGACATTTTGGCTAATTTTTTGGGGAAGGATTAAAAAGAACCATGCACACAGTTTCCTTTAGAAATTCAGTGCAGCAATGATCCAAGGCAAACAAATACCCTCTAAATGCAATGGGAACCTCTTCAGCATGCCTTCTGATAGCACAAGGTGATTCCAAGTTGTTACTACCAGCATGTCAGGATTGTTTGCTACCTTGGGAAAATCCTACTGGACAGATAGAAACCAAGGGTCAGCAACATGCTGAATATTAATCCATGAATGTCAGGTAGCCTGGGCCAGTGCTGTTGGTCTGGAAACTGTACAGACAGCAGCAATTCAGCTTATAGATCTAAATGAAGATTTATAGATTTAAAGGAAGTTAAGTTACTATGAATATAGTCTGAGTGACTTATTTTTGTTGTTGCCCTAACAACTGTTTTTGTCTCGGTGCCTAGATTTACAATCAATGGCCAGTCTGCCTCCAGGCATCCACATCTTGCCAAGGATCCTTCTTTGTCCAGTGCTTTCTGAAAGATTCAAAGACCCTCCTCAGAATCTTGAAACTAAAAGAAAATCTGGAGGGGATTGGACTGTCATGGACCCATACAGAAACTGATCACAAATGTGCTTCCCTATGCAGTTACCACCTGTGTCTCTTCCATTAAAATCTTAGCAGTAATTCTGCTTCACTCTGGAAGAAAATAGGCAAATAAGGGCTCTGCCACTTCAGTGCCTTGCTGTTTATCACAATTTACCATCCCAAAAAGAGTTACTTTGTCATTCAGTGAAAAGATCCATTTGGATATAACAGACCATTTGGTGATACACAGTCTGTAACTGCTTTAAAAACTCTTTAGGAGACTGAGTACCCCACCAAGTGGTCTGCTACTACTAGTAAGTACTGGACTGTTACTTGCAGTGAGTATCATGTCAAAGCATTAATTGTACTGCAGACAGTATTAATTTCATGTTTTTTACTTGTTACAGTCTGTTATTCCATTAATTCTATAAGCTTGACTCTACAGCCTTGAAAATTAAGTCTTTTTAAAACTACTTCCACATTTCATTTTCTTTCATGTTATTACTTCAGAGGTGATTATTGCACATATGAAAGAAATGAAAAATATAATAACATTTGCAGCTTCATTATTTTACTTCAATGATTTTAGGATTCTTAACTGTCTTTAGTGTTGGGAAAGGTAGTGGCTCATCTTATTCCTATCTTTAGAAATTACAGGAAGATTTCTTTTCTTTGGTCTGTTTAGCTAAATGGCACAAACCTCCATGATGCTCACGATAAGAACAGAACAGGTCAAGCAGTCCCTCCATTATTTTGAAGACATTAAGAACCACAGAAAATTAATTGTTGATGTAGCCAGGGTAAAAAACAAGTTAATGTCTAAGCAGCACAGATCCTATCACTTGCAATACTTTTCATAAGAGACAGCATAGCAAAGTAATGCCCAAATCTTGTCCTGAATAGAATACATAAATAAAACCAAACTTTTAAAAAGTATCCTGACATAAATAAGGATTGTTTTTTCCGAGACTGTTTCCTATACTGCAGGGGCTTACTTGCTGGGTGAAAAACATAAAGGTAGATCCATAGCTGCTAGTGAATATTTTAATAGTTGGGACTTTCCCCTTTTATTCAGTATGATTAGAAGAGAGAAGGTTTATGGGGTTTGGGAAATTGTTTCTGTGGAGTTGGGGAAGTGTGCTGAATGCATCTGTACAAAACCATGTGTGCTGTGAGCACCTCGGTGCAAATCCAAAGCTTGGACCAGAGCAGGTACAGAAGTCACTCGCCTGTTTCTCACATTATTTGCTCATATGGTCAAGGCACTCACCCTCATCTTAAAATACATTACTGTTTCTGAAAAATGATGGAAAATAAAAAAACCCTTATAAGTAATAACTCCTCAGAGCATAAGTGGATCTTGCATTACTCAAGACCTTCTTTTGACACCATACATTTAAAAATTCAATACACTAATATTTTCTCTGGTTACCCTGAAAGGTCTTCAACAAAGAAAAAAGTAATCAGCTTGTGGTTCTAGTACAGGCAGGAAGAATTTAATTTTACCTGTTCACACAAATACTCAACTATTTCTCATCCAACATTGTGTAAATATATCCCAAGCTTAAAGACAAGGTCAGATTGCTAAATGTATTGAGTTTGCTATTACAGTACAAGAATTTGTTTTAACTTTATTTTCATGTACATCCTCAGAATATATAGAGCATAGAAAATGGTATATTTTAAAGGCATATAAGGTAGAAAAAAAATCCTAAAATATGTTTGTCCTGCTCAAACTCTAGCTCAGACTGGTTTGGTATTTGTTCACTTGCTGGGCAGAACATTCCCATCTGTTCTGTGTGGCATCATGCATGTGCTGGTGTTTGTACACAAGTGGAGGTGTTGTATATCAGTGTTTGTTGTGTGTGTGCTTTTCACTTTATTATAAAGGGACAGAGCTTTTACTGTGGAACTAAACTACGTGTTCATGTGTATCTACATCTTTATTTTAAGTATTTGCTCTATAAATGACCTGAGCATTATCAAGGCAAGAAACTGAAGCATCTCTGCAAGTCAGTGGCATAAAAGCTTAACTTAGAATTTTTCAGGAGTGTCCTCGAGCTATTAGAGCTTTAATCTATCTTTGGTTAAGAATTTCCCTTCTTGTTTCATGGTTTAACAAATGTAGCAAAATGCCTAGCTAACAGTCTATCTACTTTCATCCTTAAAACTGCATCTGTTTAAGACAAATTCTGCTTGCTAGCAAAAACCCAGGTTCTGAACCTGAAATGTATTCAGCAAACTATAGAAACACTTTTTTTAAAAGTAGGGTAATAATTCTTGAAATTCAGAGCAACCCACTAAGAGGAAAAAAACTGACAAAATACTAGCATCATGCTAGACTGGGGAATATGCCTTTTCTTCAAATTGATTTGGGTTTTTTACTATTATTATTACTTTTACTGGGATCTCCTGCTTGCTCATCCTAATTTTTAACAGTCTTACTGGGCTTTCTTTGCTCCCAGAAGACAAGCAGTACATGCCAAAACATTTCAGGATGTTGAAGGAATGAAGATGGAAGTACATGACCTGTCACTCTTGTTGGAAACAGTTCCCAAAAAGCTATGCACCTGAACTTCTACTTTGTAATAAATCAAGGATAAATCTGAGGGAATCAGATAAAATCTAATTATCTGACTACCTTAGACATCAACTGATGTAGTAAGTATTAGCTTCAGTAGAGCTACACTACCTTATGATACTGAACTTGCTCCACTTTATGTGTAATACCTCATTTAAAACGTATTTACTTTTTTACTGCCTGTGTATTGGGCCAGCTATAGTGAATATACTGAAATAAATAAATAAATGGTTAGAGCTTTTCAAAAGTCAAATCTGTACTTAAGCATCAAAGCTGTGACTAACCAGAACAGGCCACTTCATTCATTCTCCACAACTGATCTCCAAACTCCAAAATCACCATCAGCCAAAGCCAGTATTACACTGCTGAGCAGTTAAGCCTGGAATTGCAGCAAAGATTTAGCTCACAAAATTACTCAAAAATAAAAACCACCAAGTCATTTTATCCTGAAAACCTATCCTGGAATTCATAAGCATAGTAATTGCATTCTGATTTGTTTAGTAGCAATGTTTAGTTCCAGTAAAGTCCACAAAAGAATTTAAAATGAATTTTTTAAAGGCCAATTTCCTAATGGGCAGACTCAGGGAATGCTCTTGTACAGGACACATTAACCATGAAATCACTACATGATAAAAGCCCAGTGTAATAAACATGTTGAGTTTGGCTGCAAAATCCTACATTTGGCATTGCTTGATCACTAGTCTGCTTAGAAATCTGCAGATGTAGGCACAGGAATGCTTTTTTGTTTCCCTTTTCTCCCTCCCAGAAAGGCTGCCCAAGGCTAAGCTGAAGGGATTCAGGGCAGGAGTGGGGAGCTCCTCACTGCCCCAGCTGTGCCGGCCCAGGCTCAACAGGGAACTGGCTGATAAGTGCTCCCACCAAAGGCTCTGTGTGCTTAAATTAAATGTGAAAGACAACCAAGAGAAACGTTTGCTGGAGTGCAAAAAGGACTTGTTTACTTTTGCAAAGCAAGTGGTTTTAATAAAAACTTGATGACATTTACTGCACATTATAAAGAGCAGAACACTGGTCCTGCGCCAGGACAGACGCTCTGAGTGCAGCTTTGGGCTTTGCAATTGTCTGCTTTCTCACTGTGATCTGGGCCTCGGTTTTTGACATACCCTTATATTTAACATATTTCAAAGGGGTAGATCTGGTCCAGGAATATAGTTAGTATATTGCTTACAAATTAATTTGCATGGGCTTTATTTGTAATCTACTAGAGGCCAGGAACAAACTGTTAATGTCTAGTAAAGGAAAACCATTTATGATGATGAAATATTTAAAAGAAATAACTTGGCTCTATCTTGCTCCAGCCCCTGACCTGGAGGTGCCAGGCATTTCATTTCACCTGCCTTCTTTTTTGGTTTTTTTTTTAAGTTCTGTTTCATATCAAGAACACAGTACATTTTTAGAGAAACAATACCTTTACTACAAAACCATGTAAATGATTATATACAAAATGGTTACTGGAATTTGGTCTTGTACTGCAGTGACAGGAATAACTAGGTGCTGACATTTATTTACGCTTCCTTAATACTAAGTACATCACTCCACTGATCAGGGTAAAGGCAAACGCAATCCAGGCTAAGACGAAGGAATAGCCATAATGGCCTTTGGAAACTTCCATTCTATATCCACGGCTCTGGTGCAGTTCTTCATGCCTGTCTGTGTAAATGGAAGCTGCAATCATAACACACAGACCTGCAGGAGGAAGAAAATAATAAAGGTTAGCACCTTAAAATATTACCAGTACACACAACTATTCACTGTCTCTCTTCTGTCAGCTGCTTCCACCAATGTCCTTTCTTTGCAGACACTCGTTTTCCATCTTCAAACTAACCTGGAAGCATTTCTAAACATATTTTCAGTTTCTTTGGCTTGCTTTAAATTTGAAGTGCTGTTGTGTATCTATGTCATGTGCAGTGAACAGAAAATGATTCTGAACATCTGGGTAGTTTTAAAGTCTGACAAAAACCAAAGTGAGTACTTGCCTGTAACAATTACAGAGTTATTTAATGTGTTCAAGAAGTTCAGAATCTCAAATTTTTTCCCTTCAAAGTTTAAATTACTTTATTCTGAGCAGTGATGACATCCATGTTTTACCTGCCTAAATACTACAGAATGGAACAGTTCACTGTTTAAACAAATATGAAGGATAAGCTATGGCCTTAAGAGCACTACAAGAGTTCTCATTCAGCTCATTCTTTTTGAAACCTTTTCCCCCTTTCCTAATTTCACAAAAACATCATTAAAGTCAAAAGTATTGAAAAATCACTCACATGACAGGAGCTGGATGATAGAGGTTAACACAAATCTTTCTCCTTGCTTTAGACGGAAGAGTTGAAGAATGAAAACCAGAAATGCCACACAACAGAGAATGGTAGACAGGATCATGGCAGCCTGAACAGCCTGAATTGACTGATACTCTGCAAAAATAAAGCAGCCTTGATTAAAAATAGTTTCTCTCTTTGCCTGCTCCTGCAAGGAGTAAAGGAGCAAAGCTGTGTTCTGTAAGCAATTCAGCAGATGCAGCAAAGTAGTTGTGTGTGCATTGCAGAGGTTGGTCCTCCTCTGCTTCCTTGGTATTAATACAGCCAGTGGTTTACACTTCTAAAAGCTTCTCATCAAACTGAATGAGAATACTGAAGAGACTGCCTCTGCCACAGCACATCATTTGCTGCCATCCATGTCCTAGAAGCATAGTGAAACCACCAGCTATCCCAAACAGCTCCCAAATGCAGACCCCAGCCTCCCACCAGACCTGGAGACAGCTCTGTTCAGGAAGATGTAACCAGACAGGATATGCACCCTTGGCAGAAAGTTCCTCTCATTTGGGCTTTTCATCCTGTCAATTACTTCACTGTAAGTGGGAGCTGAAGTACCCAATACATTTTTAAGCATGTGCAGCTGCTCTGAGTAACTCTGCAGTCCCTCCATAGCCAAGCTGTGCCACACAGCTGAGCTCCCATGGCCCCTCTCCTCCAGCACAGCCTCGCTGCAGGCAGGAGCCCTGGGAGCATCAGACACACCTCAGCCACCCCTCATCTCCCCAGGGTGGGTACCTGACTGCAGTGGATGCACAGTAATACAGAGAACAAATGTAAACCCTTAAATCCCTGTTAGCTGAGATACCCTGTGAGCAGTGGATCAGCTCACTGAACATTACAAGCCCTAAACCAACCTGATGCTTGGAAAACAAAATTATTTCATGGGTACACAGTTCTTCAAATTATTTACCTCTTTAATGTACACAAAGATTGAAAGTCGAGAAATAAATAGAACATTTGAGAATACCTCCAATATTTGTAAAGCAGGATATTATGCTAGGCTGTATATTAAGACCTCTTTGTAAAAACTGCAGCTTGTGTCTTC
The DNA here is from genome assembly GCA_013399225.1 of Rhipidura dahli. Classification (NCBI taxonomy): domain Eukaryota; kingdom Metazoa; phylum Chordata; class Aves; order Passeriformes; family Rhipiduridae; genus Rhipidura; species Rhipidura dahli. The sequence goes on from VXAC01000005.1 coordinate 84,546, forward strand.
TTCCACTTTTTCCCCCATTCTTGTACACAGTCAACATTCTTAGGTTCTTTGGTTCAATTCTGAGGCTAATTCTCTCACTTCAGATGACTTCACTGTTGTTACCTATCTAATTTTTTAAGGACTCATTACCAGTCATTGTTAATTGTTTGTGTTTACTCTCTTGCACTGGGCTCTTAAGTGCACATGACAGTTCCTTCTGCCTTCCTCTCACAGAAACTGTTAGAACAGTTGCCTTTCCAAAATGAAAATTCCAAAATGGCTTTCCACAAAAGTTTTTAAAAGACCTGCCTAGTTAGAACATGCAGATTTCCAAAGAATTATATAACTGCCCCTGCAAATTTTGTAGCAATTTCACCAGCTCTGCTGGAGGAACATAGACACAGGCATGGAGAGACACTCACCATTGAACTCATCAGTGATAGCCATACAGGTGCTTGTATTCATGGCACACATTCTCCAGACATCTGTAGAAAAGTTATCTCCCACCCACCAGGCCTGCAAAACAAAAGTAAAGGACTCTTACAGAGAGAAAAACCAAACAAAACCCACAAAACTCCTTCATTGTCCAAGTGTCAACTGATCAGGTACATCAGCTGAAACAATCTTCTATTCAGTTTTGGATACTTAACCACTCAAATGAAAAGTGAGATCTCACAGCATTTTGGAATAAAGGTTATATAATTACCCACAAGTCATTCTCATTATAGACCTAAGTGAAGTAGGTAAGGAAATCTTAAACATCCCAAAGCACAAGGGATTTCCACTGCTTGGTCAGAAATTTTGGACAGTGAGTGATTACTCACTCCTTGAGACACCTATACAAAGTGTGCTTTGTTCACCCAGACCCTGTTTAGGATGCACTCCTCTCTGAAGGTACAGCATGTGCTAATGTGCAGGAAATAGCATCACCTGTGAAACAGGAGTCCTTTAGAGATGTCCTGTTCCTGCCACCCAAGAGATTACTGGCAATGCAATGCCGGTGTGCTGAGGTACACTATGGCATCTGTCTGCTAATGGCTCGTGACAAACTCAGGTCCTCCTGTGGTATTCCTATTTTGACGTTTTAACATTCAAGGCAAGACGGTGCTGCAGTGTCTGAACAGATTTTTACAGTAGCCTGGAGAATGACAAGCACTCTGCAAGTGGCATTTCCTCAGGAAACCCATTCCCATTCCAATAGCTACCCAGGCCTTTGTTTTGACTAGAGCTGCACAAAGTATGACTTCTAAGTACGATTCCTGGTAGGATCTGCTGCTTAAATAGACATTCCAGAAGCCTCAGAGCTTACTGTGTAGCTTTGCAAACAATACTGCAGTAAAAACTATAATATATTATGGTAGTAGGCATATGGATAAAAGGAACACTATGTTTCAACAAAGATAATTACTTTCTCAGGATGCCATTCAGTTGGATTTTACAGTCCAAGTTAAATATATTATTTTTTGTTACAGAAAGGTCTGAGGACACCAGTGTGCCTAACAAACCTAGGTCTTCTCAGAAAGCAAGTTGAAGACTACAAAAGAAAAACTCAATTTTTATGCAGTAAAGAAATCCCTGTGTATTTGAGAGAAAACAAGAAGAAATGGCACTTACATTGTCAATAGTTGAGATGAACAGCAGCGCTGCTGAGGTTATGTGAAACACAATAATGAAGGCCAGGAGAATCAACATCCTTGCTCTGGGGAGGCTTTAGGCTGAGATAAATCTGTTGAACATAAGAAAGTAATTGAACAATCTTTAAAAGCTGCCAGTGGATCAACCTGCAGTTATTGTGCTGTTAGAGACAGGAGCATCAGATGCAGTTTGAGTCCACAGGACACATTCTATCTCCACAGATACTTAGCTGGCATCAAGGCTGTTAAAATGAATCACAACTTGAAATGAAGCCAAGAGGTGCATTTTGCAACCTTCCAGCACGATGGCTGCAGTGAATAAACACATAAAGAAGTTTCATTCTGTCTGCTTCTCCAGCAAGGATAGAAAACTCCTTCACGTTGGCTTTCAGAGAAGTGCTTTTCAAATTACAGCCTCATGTGCAGTGATGCTAGAATTTCCAGTGACTGTAGTAAGGTCTTGTTTCAACCATCCTTCCAAAGAAGGAAGAACCAGATATAAAAAGGAAGCTTGTAGAACAAAAGTAAATGCATCAAGAACTACCTTCTACATTTAGTAACACCTTTGTTGTACCTCAGGTCTCATATCCTTTGTTCATAAAGTTATAAGTTTTATCCATTGAATAATGACTAAAGACTACCATTTTCTTCAATATATTGCTCCCACTGGTAGGGCTGAACAAACCTGTTAGTCACATAATAATCCACTTAGTTATTTTATGTTCAGTCACTTAATACTCTCTGTAGGCTACCTACTACCTCCATACCTTATTTAATCCACTTACTACAATGTCACATCTCACATTAAAAAATACACTCTCATGTACAAGAGAATCAGAAACTGTATTTCACTGGAATCCTCAGAAAATCTGTGGGCACATAACAAGTAGTTTAGAGAAAACTACTACTACTAATACTCAGAAAAATGCAGTTGCTCGACATATCTATTCCTTCTTGGACAGAAATTCTTGCCAATTAATATGTGCTATAAGGCATCTGCAATCTTGCAGATCTTTGCAGTTAAGGTGCACCATTCTGTACATCACCTGCATGTTATCACTCATCAGTACATTAATGCATATTTCTCCCTTTCCTTTGCTTTGGACATATTCTATGATGTCAAATGATGCCACTCACGTAACACAGTAAATATCCAGAAGAAAGGGCAGCTATGAATTTTTCTTAAGACTTCCATGATTTTTTTTTTTTTTT
>VXAC01000005.1:87383-100003 GCA_013399225.1 Rhipidura dahli
TTTTTTGTGTCTAACCCCCTCTCTCCTACCACCATTTACTGGAATCATGAACCACATGAATAATTTAACCAAATAAAAGTACTACTCTGACAGCATTTTTAAAGCAGCTCCACTGGCATTCTCATCAGAGCAAATAATAACTACTCTGCAAAACTTTAACAAAAAGATAATTGACAGCATAATAACTCAGTGAATAGAGACCAGGAGTTCCAGACTAATCCTCTCCATCTCCATCTCTGTACTGCAGTACAGTTATAACAAGCTCAAAGGCAAATAGCATTAAAGTGCTTTTGGGAAAATAAGTGGATAGCCTTATATCCCTATCTAATTGGAATGACTGAATGGGAAAGCCAAGTCAAACCCTGAAATAGGAAAAGCAGCTACTCAAGTGTATATTCCTTCCCATTTCCTCTCTGTTAAACTTTGCTTTCTCAGCCGCAACGAAGAACAGAAATTGGCAATTTCCTCCAATGAGTTGATTCTACAGTATGACTCAAGGTCCTGTGAATCCAGCTCTGCTTCTAGAAATGTCATTCATGGCTCTCTATCGAGCCTTGCTTGACTGAAAGGAAGGAAAAGAAGATATTTTGTGGGTTTGTAAAATGCCACATCAAAATATTTTCATTGTGCTATGTACCAGTTTTTGCACAGCACCCTCTTGTCTTGTCTTTCATTTCTTGCACAGATGGTATCTAAGCATTCAATAATGCAACAATCATCTGCCATATAAGGAGAGAGAACCAAATTGTACTCAGTATTATTTTAAGAATAACAATAAAATTTCATCTTATTACATGAAGTATCATAAAGTGAGACCAAAAAATGCAATCTAATTAAAACGAATCTTGCAGAAGCAAGACTTGCCAGCACAGAAGAATCCACTTTATCTTCAGTCAAGTGAATGTTTTAGTTTTACTGTTTTCAGCCATAAAGAGAAGTGTTTCAGACAGGACAGATAAACTTGTATGGTTGGTGAGGAGAAGAAATTTTTTGTTTTACCCAAATAAAGCCAAGATTAAATGAAAGAGATTTTTGTTTTGTCTTTGCAGAAAAAAAAAAAATGACATTAAGAAAGGTCTGATGTTTCTGCTACAAAGACCCTTCCTAACAACCAACCATCTTCAGATACCTCCTCCTGACTTGCTGGCAACTGCTCCCTTCACGAGCTGCTACAACTTCTGTGCACACAGTGCTACAACAATGACACATGGATACAGGAATGAAATACACTGGGGGAAGAGAAGGAGACAGACCATTTCCAAATAATTAATACCAGGAAAAGACTACAACAACTGGTTATCCAATCTATCATGCCTGAGCAGGATCCCAGAAGCACACAGACCTCAATCACTCCTACAAACCTTCCCTTCCCATGGAGACCAAGGAGTTTCTGTGGTTCACCTCAGCCTGCACAAGGAATAATGAAGGGAGAAGGGTTTTCCAGAGAAACTCTCTGTGATTTGTGGGCAGGAAGCAAAGAGCAGCTCCCCTCTTTCAAGATGCAGCCAGCAACATTGCAGATGCTACTACAGTATCTGCACCCCTCTCTAGGCAGCAATTCTGGTTTTCATCTCTCAGAGAGAACTACTAGTCCTTGTCCACTCCACACAATGCTGGAATTCAAAAGCTTACTGTGGAACTCAAGATTCTTCCACTCCTTCAGCAAGAAGCTCTTCCTTCCCCTACCCTCTGAGGACAGCCTGCCTGGGAACCTCTGCTTGCAGCAGGCAGCTCCTTCCCTCTCCCAATGAGCAAGGGAAGGACACAGTTACAGAGCACTGTTTGCATAAACGTTCAGAAGTCCTACTCTACAAATGTATTACTAAACAAATACTTTGTTAACACTCTATTCTGCACACTGGCTGTAGTCCTTTTCTTATTTACCCTGAACTGTTTCCTGGGCAGAGTGATTTTTCACCTTCTCTCATCTGCAGTTGAAACACACTATGCTCTCAGGTCAAGGTGTTCATGATTTTTAAGTACACTGCCTTTAGGCATGGATGAAGACAGGGATGATGCAACAGATACTGTTCATCATTCCCCAAAGTGGCTTGAATTCTTTTAATAGTTTTTACACACACACACACATATACGAGAACAGATTTTTGGACACAGTACAGTTAGAATGATGGGGACACTCTTCTCAGAAGTGCGTGATGAAAAGACTACAGGCAAGAGTTACAAGTTGCAACAAAGAATATTCCAGTTGTGAAAAAAGTATTAATTATATTCAATGAGCATGATTAAGTACTGGAACAAGGCCCATGAGGCTGTGGGATCTCCATTCTTGGACATTTTCCTGACGTGAGTGAAGCAAGGCCCAGAACGTCCTGATCTAACCCCCTGCTTGGAGCCAGAGTCTGTACTACAGACCTCCAGAGGCCCCTTCCAGCTCAGCTCTCCTGTCAATCTGCAGCTATTTCAGGAACCTCCCTGTACTAATCTCCAGCAAAGCTCTGACAAAGAGAACATAATATTTGACTTAGCTCATCACATGTGCATTAAAAACAGATTTGGGGGTTGTAGTAAGGATGACATTGGATGTCAACATGAATTCCTTCAATTGCAAGCCTCAGCATTTAATACCACTGCACAAGGTATAGTGCAAGGCAGAAGTGTACAGGTACTGCTGAGCTACAAGTGCAGACTGCCACTGGATCCAGAAAGAGTAAATTATAGGAATCCCACTGAACACATCCAGATTTTCTGTGGTAATAAGGTTTCCCACAGATGCTGTTAAGTTGCAGGATGCTTACACAAAATACACTGAAAGCAGAAGGCCAGTTAGAGTAACAACACATATTTTTTTCAACTAGTGCAGAAGAATTGTTTCTGGGTAATGCTCCATTGCTGCTCCATGTTACACCAGGAGGATAAATGCAGCAGTCACACTTCTCTCGAATCTTTTCAGTAACATAGACTTTTGGAAGCAGTAGTTTACACTTGCCATGGCAAAGTCTGATAAGCTTTAGAAGAAGTGGCTGAGAAAGGCCTCTGCTATAATCTCCTGGACATGCAGAGACAAGTACCATTGTACAGGATAAGACACTACAACCATCACAGAACTGCACAGCAAAATAAGATATCTAGGCCAGGGTTTCCAACATTTCTGTACTGTTGCAAGCAAACAATTGTCTCTCTATGTCAAATCACACACACAGACACATCCCCTGCAGAAAAGCATCAGTTGAACTTTAGGATAAAATTCACCTTTAATGCCCAGAAATATGACTATTTAAGTTTTTTCTGCTGCTCAGTACAGCAAGCAAGCAAAAATGAAAATAGTCTTTGACAGTTCTTAACAGAAGTTTTATCACTGCTTTCCAGCCCAGATGTCATCTCCACAACATATGCTTTCCTTTCCTCCCATGCAGTTCAGCTCTGCTGCCAGGCTGTTTCATGTTTGTGCATACTTGATTTTTGAAACCAGTGAAATGCATAGGTATGTTTATCCTGAGCTCATCTGCATTGGAAAGGCTGGACTTTACAACACTGCCTGCTGCCCTCACTCCCCAAGATCAAGGCAGGGGTTTTTAATCATCTTCATCTGAGCCCATGTATGAGAAAACTTCCACACAGACAACCCTGGTTCACACTCTTAGAAACACAGTGAAATCTGTGCAGAACAGCTCCTGCTCCACACAGACCCAGGCTGGGGGTGTGCAGACTGCTCAACACCCACGTTTAGTGTGCTGAAAAGACACACCCAAAACAAGGGGGAGAGGATCCTGCTAAACAAGTTACCCTACCTTCAGCTCTCTGCACTGAGATGTTTCACTGCAACTAGAACAGCAGGTCTTTGGGCCAGCAATAAGCATTCAGTTCAGCTGAACTTTCTTGAGGTCACTGGTGTAAAACTGAATCAAAGCAAACCTTAATTATCAATTCTTCTGCCCCTCAGTGTTATAATTAAGTCTGACTATGTGAATTTAGAAAAAAAATTGTGTGTAGTTGTAGCATGAGAAGTCTGTCATCTTGTGATGCATCATAAGTTGTTTGGATTTACATGTTTTGCTCGGAGTTCTTGTTCCACATCTCATGGTGTCTCATGACAGAGAACTCAGAAATTGTCTCACATTTTGCCTGGACCATTGTCTCTAAACTTGCATAAAATTCCCTGGTTTATAAAGAACAGAGTAATACTGTTAACTTTCTTTTTTTTTTTTTTTCTTTTATCAAGTATGAAGGGTTCTGTTTTTCTTGTGTGGTTCTCAGAACTGGAACCAAAAGTAAAGTCTGAAGACAGCAGACTTTCTCCCGAGCAAGCAAGAGCTTTGAGGATTTCAACAATCTTCTAATCCCTAAATATCAAACATAAAGGACAAGAAAATCAGGAAATGTAATACCAAGAGAATAATTATACCAGTTGAAACAACTTACTCCAGTTTCTTTATTCCCTCTGTCTGATTTAATTTAACAGTTGGGAACACCAACACTCTTCAAGAGTACATTCAGATTGTGACCTGTTTTCATGCTCAGATGCTACCCAGCTAACAGTCAATACAGAAATGGAATGTCCTCCTTCAAGCAGTCTCTGCAGCCAGTTAGAGACCTCCACGAAGCACTGGATGGCTCTGACTACACCTCTATAATACTGAATGGGGACCCAGGAGGGAAATGCAAAGTGTGAGTGAACAGTCCACACAGCTGATGGCTCCCACCCAATTTCTTCCTGGTATGAAGAACAATGTGTGTTCTACATGAAATAAAGTTTCGGGTCCCTGCTTGATCCTGGCTTTGGAATCAAGAGGGCTAAGTGTCCTGTGAGCGCCTCAATGGCACAGAGACCATCAGCTCTTTTTGTTTGCCTAACTGAGAACACACTCAAGCCCACAGCTCTTTGTGCTACCTATTTTATGTGGAAGGAAAAGAGACTGTCACTTACACTTCCACCTGCTTTTCAAAGTCCTTCCTCACAAAGCAAGGAAATCAGAAGGAAATGAATCAATGTTCCCTACCCTCAACCACTATATGAAGGCAAAAAAAAAATCAATGCAGCAAAAAATTAATCCACACTCTTTCCTAGAGCTCTATTTGAATTAGAATATTTATGGCTTTTTTAACACAATGGCAGAAAATTAAAGTGGGGTCATCCTATCGGATCTAGATTTATTGGTGCCCTTGCAGCAGGCTTTGTTAAGACCCAGCAACCTCCAGCACAATTACAGCAGTCAACTTGTTGTGTTTTGATAGTGAAATACAGGGGCTCAGAGACAAACTTGCAAGACATGGTATGACCTAGTTTTTATCTATTTTCTTCCTAAAAATCATGCCTTGCAACCAAAGCCCTGAGGTCTGCTCTTTGTGAGCACCACAACCAATACAAATGTGCACCTGTAGCTTAATAAAACCTTCTGTTTTTATGGTGTTTGGATGTCTGTCCATCCTGCTGGTACTGGTGGGACTGCCTGAGAAACAGCAAACTTAGAGTGAACAAGCTCCTGTTCTTGGTCCCCCTATCACCTGTGGGTGAGGGGATGCTCAAGCACCCTTTCAGCTCTTTCTCAAGCAACTTCGTAAACAATAAATCTGATCTCCTCTTCAGAAACTCCACCTAGTTACCAAAAGTGAAAGTGACTGTGATTGCAGGTGGGTCTGGCAGATCTTCTCCAGATTTCCTTCCTTCTCACCTCCTCATTAGATCTATGCTACTAAGCCAGAACTCCAAAGTTTAGGAAACTCTAACCCTGTTGTTCCATTTGTTTCCAAACAAAACCAAGAAACAAATTGCAGCAAAAATGCAACATGCTAGCTTTGAGTGTGAAGACCAAAAGAAGCTGATGTTTCTAATTTCTCAGGAATGCTTTTAATAAAGTTTTGACCTAGGGATGCCAGCATTACTGCCACTTTCAGTAACTCTGTCAGTCATTTATTTGCAAACAAGTTTGGGCTGGGTTTAGACTTGCCCTACCACTCCTTTCACTATGGCCCTGCTGTGTGCACTGCAGAGGAAAGTCACTGTGCCATGAAGCCTTTGTGGGCAGACTCAGCAGAAGGAAACCAGCAGAACTTATGAGAAAACAGGAACACAATGCCCTGCTGTAGGGTGGGGAAGTGTCACTTACAGGGAAAATGAGCCTTGTGACATCTTACCTGAAAATCCTAAAATATAGCCTGAAGCTTAAAAACTTCAAGATAGATGTATTCAAATGTTCAGCAAAACCTGGAAGAGAGACTACCAGCCACTTTATGCTGAGAAGACAATTCAGCAGGTACAGAAGGCAGCTGCCTACACAGACAGACATATTTGAATGAAAGTCTTTAAGACTTCATCTCCTCAAAACTGTTTTTTGGAGGGTTTTATGTGGTCAGCAGAAAGAGAATGTTTTTCCTCCTCCAGCAGCACAAACCACACCTTCCACAAAAGTAAATCTTTTACACATTCTTCTCTTTCCCTAAAGCACTTTTTCTTGTAACTGTGCTTTCATACTAGATAATAATAATCTCATAATTAAGTTGTTCTATATCTGCATCTAATCCCAACGCAACCCACAGTGGTGTAAGGTAGGCTGCCAAATTACTAAGTAACACCCAAAAGGGTTGCAATTAATCTCTGATTCCCATCATTGTCATCCGCTCTTCCACCTTCAGTTTACACTGAGCATCACATGCCTTTGGCAAATGCTAACAAACAAACAGTCTTTAATCAAAGACACCCCGTGAATCAAGAGATCAGTTCTCAAAGGGCACATATTGTTTGAGAAAACCCAGCAGTAATTTGAGAGAAGTAACTGCTTGTATACTGCAGTTTCTGGTTTCTTACAAAACATAAAAGTATTCTGTCAGCTTTCACAAAGGCATGTGCAAAACATGTTATAAAATGTTTGTAACTTGATGTATGTATGGGTAGAGCTTAACTGTATTCTTAAATGAAAGAAGCACACATCATTTCAGGTGTTCACCGCACCTTCTCTGTTCAGCCAGTTTGCTTGTTGTGCACCAGATACCACTTCAATATAAACAAAGCTCTGGCGTACATTAAAACCTTCATAACAATCAAGTGGGTCTAAAAGTACTTAAAGCTTGTTTTCCTAAGCTAAACAAGACAAGAACTTCTCGTTCTGACTTGTTCATTTTCAAAGATCAAGACAGAATGGGGATATGCTTGCAGGTCAAGGCAAACACAAGGAAGGAAAAAGAACTGTTTAACTAAGAGATGAAAATAAATGGCTATAAATCAGGTGTGAGTACATTTAGGATGTAAATTACAACTTTTAGAGCTGTCACATTCTGGAACAGCCTTACAATCACCACAGCATAGGAAAAAGAGAGCCACCTTCACAAGAAAGTATTTCTGCGATACAGGGACTGTGCTAGCAGGGCAAGGGACCCAGTGTCCTGAAAGGACCCTGCAGCTCTGCTCTGCTGTGAAGTCTCTCACCAACTACATTGAGATCCCTGGGTTCACAACAGGCTCTTGCATGACAGCCATGCCCTTGGCACTGCTGAACTCTGCCGTGCTCCAAGGGCTGCAGGCAGTGCTGGGAGCAGTGCTGGCTGTCGGGCAGCGCGGTAACACCGTGGTGATCATGGCAACACACAGCCAGCTTGGAGGGACCATTTGTCTCTCAGGTGGGTGGCAAAGCTTCCAAGAGTGAGCACAGCCTGTGCCCCTTGTCTGAGGCTGACCTAAGGGCCACCACTACCTGCCAGCCCTCCAGGGCAGTGGTCAGGAACCAGAAAGCCCTTTGCAGCCTGCTGGCACAGCCCTGCTGGCTCAGGGAAGCAGCGGCTCCATGGAGCTGGGACAATGACACGGGGCTGTTCTGATAAGCTATTCAAGCTATGAGAACCCTCCTGGGAACCTGCTCCTGAAACAAACAGCTGAACCGAGGCGTGGCCTGGCCTCACCCCTGCTCAATCACTGTGTGGCCACGTTTCAGTGTCGAGGTTGTCCCTGTTCAATACTGTGGCAGGGCAGGGAGTGACAGACCAAGTTAAATACCAGACCTTTACATCAGGTTGACAGATAAAATGTGTCCTCAGACTGAGTCAATGAAAAGGGAAAAAAAGCACACCTGCAGCACTGATTATACATTATAATAGTTCTGAGCAAATCTCAGACCCTGGGCTCTACTGACCACAGACTGCTGCTTATCCAGAGATTATTCCAGAGACAACAAACCAGCTCGAATGATTTATGATGTTCCACCTAATTAACCCACAAACAAAGGCAGAAAAGGTCTGTCTTCCCAGACTGAAAGCAATGCATTTAATTCTGTAGAAATAAAAGTTGATATTGTTTTAACTTTGGCAGATGCTGTGTGGAAATTGCTAGCAATTAAATGTGTTGCATTCACTGTTGTAAAATTTTCAAACTGCTTGTTTTGATTCGGCTTTGACTAGCTCTGTGTTGAGAAATTTTGGTTTTAGTTATTTCAAAGTTTACACATCATCTATCAAGAGTGTGAAAACACATTTCTATTGGTGGTACAACAGTTGGTTATAAAATAAAAAGCTCAAACTCTCCGCAACTACTGCTACTTTGTTTGACAGCAACATTGTAGCACAGGATTACATTTAATACTCAGCCTACATCCAGAATACAATTTTTACACTGTAATTTGTAATCAGTGCAATAAACTTGCCATGTGAACCCTACCAGACCAGGTAGGATTTCTTTCCCTTGTTTGAGGACGCTCAGTGCACAGCTCTTCTACACCAGCTGCTCTGTGGGAACAGCCCAGTCCCCTCAGCCCCTGGGTCACTTTGCTCTACCCTGCAGCTGCACCTTGACCAGGCTGGACAGTGCCTGGGTCACTGCACAGCCACAGTGCCAGGTAAGGGCACACCAAGTACCCTAACAGATGGGCAGGCTAAACCAGAGCCCTTCAGTTCTTCACAGACTGTTCTGCAGCCTCTGGACTTGGTTTTGTTTCTGCCTTTGAATTAAGCAGCGGGTTTGTTGCTCCTGTGAATTGAGCACTGCAAGCCCTGGAGATCAGGTGAGCGTGTACAGCCCACCTGGCAGCACATGCACCTCAGCAGAGACATCCAGGGCCTCTGGAAGGTCTCTTTCTGTCTGGAAGAAGGCCAGAATTCTGATCTATTTCAGGACAATAAACACCTGCATTTAACACCCAAGGGAGTGCTCATACTGCCCACCTTGGCTGTTTGCGGCCCATGCAATTCCAAACATAGCACAGTGTTTAAGAATCAGCAAAGCAAACCATAAATATATATCCTATAGCCATCTCTAAGGGGTATTTGAGTCAGTCCACTTTCTGCTCCACCTACAAACTCCTGTGAAGATCTCTACACAGCCAGAGGGTTGTATTTTAAGGTCACACCCAAATTATGAGGCTTCACCTGGCACACACATACCATCATTAAGCCTGCCCATGAAACTTCATCGGCAAAATAAAAAGGTGTAATTACATTTTCCCCATTCAGTGGAGAAATAATAGTTCCTTTGATGGATGAATTTGGGCCATCAGACTTTCTCTTGAGTCCCACCCAGGAAGATATATTTTCTAATAATTATGATGCTTATCTTCTTAATGAAGTCATAAGCATCACCTAACATTTTGAGATATATTTTATAAAATTATCTACTCTCTAAAACAGTAAAGTTTTCAAAAAAAAAAAAAAAAAACCAGCAAAAACTGAAGCTCCACTGCAAAGATCATGGTTTGCTTTGAGCATCCAAAACACAAACAAATAACAAACACTGAACAGCTCCATGAATGGAATTCCTTAGCACTGTGCTTGTGTTCCCTCTGCATTCCCTCTGAGACCAATGTGATTTCAATAAAAGCTGTGCATTCCTTTCTACTTTCAAATTTGGCTGTGCTGAAGCATCGCATGGATTTTACATACAGTGCTTGCTTCACTTCAGAGTAAATCTCTTTCCTATTAGTTCCTGTATAACACAGTGCCTCATTCTGCTGGGTCTTCTTCCAACAGGAACATGGAGGAGGACCTGGAAAGCACATCTGCCAGTTAGCAATATAACAGATCTTGTCCCCAGAGACCTACGTATCTCTTTAATCAAACACATTCTTGTCCTGATTTATGTGGGGGTGTCATGTCTTACATGATGCTCAAGACACAAATAAAACATGAAGTGCCAGTGGAAAACCAAAATATATTCAAGCCACTGAGGTGAACAGGGAAAAGTCTCCTTGTGCTGCCATTGATCTCATTTTTAAATGGACAGGGAAACATTATTATGAAAGGAGACAGCCTATACCTAATATATTTAGCAAATTAGAGGAAGGTCTTGCTTCACTAAATAACCATATGCAACTCATCGGCACAACAGTCTTCTAATCACTGAAGGAAGGTCAAACCTGAGATGGAAAACAACCTTGAGACAAGCAAGACAACAAAATAAAAGCCATAATAATGGAAGTAAGAGAAAGACATAAGGCAACTGTGAAGCAAGAGATGGTAATAAATCAAGAGGAGTCAAGTGCATTAACTGAAAGTGGGTGTAAGACTGAGATGTTCATTTTTTCTAAGGATATGGGCCAGCAACAATAACTCCAGCATCTACAAACTGAGACAGAATCTTTGTCTAAGATAATAATGTTGCAGCAGCCTTCAGTCTTGACCTGCTCAGTCTGTTGAACAACTTCCTTTATTAACAAGGTTTTAAATCTGTGTAACCAAATAAAACTCACTCTTTTTCCTCACTGGCAATCCACAGCATAATCAACACTGTTTGTGTGTTTACGATAGAAGTCTTTCCAGACCACAAATAAAGAATACACCACCAGTAGTGTCTTGCCTACTGACTGCATGTTGTTTTTATTTGAAATTATACTATTACACCATTTGCTTTCCCAAATGAGCATACTAAAAAGAAACTGATCACCTTCTTCATGGTATTGCTGCATTTCAGTTCTAGTTAACATTGACGGCTATTGGCAGAGCAATTCCTGGATTCCCGGCTGGGCAGACAGCTACCTGGTAACATCCCTGTCACCCCTGTCAGCTGGCATGATACAATCTGTAAACATCTTTATTCAGCACAGAGGATGAATCTTCCCTCAGTTATCCCAAGAGTCTGTTTCCTAACTCAACTCTACAAGTTCACAGAGATTCAGAGAACAGCAAGAGTTCCTTCTTTCAACGTCTTTCAAGCAAAAGTGAAGTCCTTAAATCTTATGCTGAATAAACTCCATCAGCTTCTGGTGGCCATGTTTACCATGTGCCTTTGTTTCCACTCCCACTTTGATTTCACCAGTTGTGGCAAGTACCTACACCCTAGCTGCATTCCTTAGGATGGCATTTGTCACACACTCTTACAAAAAAATGTAGCAGGACTCCCCAGCAAACTGCAATTCCCGTTTCTCCCCCCAGGAAAACTCATGCCCAATAGTCCCCTACCATTCGTGTGGATTCCTGCCTGCCCCCATCTGCAGCCACCTGGCACCTCAGCCCCAGCAGTCCAGCCTCACAGCTCTTTCCTGAATTACACGGACAGCAAAGCCTTCAACATCTGAGAGCAGGTCTGGGTGAAAGAGTCATTATAGACTATTTTTATTTGACAGAGAAAACATCTAGTCAGGCAGGTGAGAAGGCTTATTTTACATAGTTAACACACCAGCACTGTATGTACAGAGTACGTACAGTACTTAGGAAAGTAAATGAAGAGAAAGAGCTCCTTTTTGTTTTTCTGATGATGAGCCAACCATAGCTGTTTACTTCTAAAGTTCCTAAAGAAAACTTCAGAAAACCCCAACGAAATTCAGTGTGGATTTCACAGCTATTCAGTGGGTTTCTTCACAGCCCTGTGTCAAGTGAAAGGACACTTCTAAGATGCTCTACTGCAATAATTACTGATCATTTACATACTGGGAGGAAAAAAAATACCTTCCTGCACCGTGTGAACAAAGTATTGCTGCCAAGAAATGAACGGAGAGGCTGAACTGCAGGTTTCTTGATGGCAGCATTCTGTGAGTAAGAGCAAGCCCTGGGTAAGTCTGCTGAGGAACGGACAGCAGTGCACTGTTCTTCCTAGAAATGTCCAAACAAGGAGCTGACCTCTCAAATTTAATACTCAATATTGCAGACTACCCACGTTACTGAGAGCTGCCGGTCCAGTGTCTGGCACACAACCTCCCCGGTGTAAGTGGGGCATTACATACAGATAAAAACCACCAGTGAGTGGAACTGCAGTTTGACTTAAGTGGAAAAACGTTTAATGCTGGCAAAAACTTCATAAACCGAAATCTGCACTGAATTACTCTTAAGTGTACTTTCCTTCCACTGCGCGGGGAGGGCGGGAGCTGCCAAGAGCTGCTACAACGTTACTGCAACACACGCGAACTCCGCTGAGAGCTGATTACAGAAAAGAACAGAAAGGAACTATCCCGTGGAGAGCGCGAACTTTCTGCTGCCTTGGCCCAGCCAGGACTCGCTGGCGAGCAGTACCCCAGCCCGGCCCGTCCCGCTCCCCGACGCCTGGAGCAAGGGAGCGGGGCCGGGGCTCGACGGGAGCGGGACCGCTCTGTCCGGCCGGCCCAGCGACAGCGCGACACTGCGGCCACCGAAATGAAATGTGTTTCGTAGTAAACAAACGCGTGCTTTTTATTTTTCCCCCCTTCTGGCGGTTTCTTCCTCCCCTAGCCGGCGACGCTGCCCGTTCCCCTCGCCGCCGCCCCGCTCCCCCC